>JAFFZH010014695.1:0-63361 GCA_018420115.1 Euura saliciscinereae
GAATTCATTTGACATGAAAAAAAAATAACGTCACCAGGAAATTTGTTAAACAATGATTTGTTTAAACAATTTGTTGACAACTTTTGGGCATTATTATTATTGAAAATGAATACTCTTATCATCTTGATTGTGGTTGATTTTTTTCCGATTTTTATCTCATCTCGAAGTACTCAATATTGACGACGAGACTAACTTTTGGTTGAGATTGTATAGCCTATACATCCTTAATATACTCAGGCTTTGCCATCGGTCAAACAAGTTAGTCATCCCAACCCGAAAACAAAATTTTTTCATGAAACTGGAACTCGATTATCATACGGTATAGAGCCGATTATGCGAATTTAATCCAAAATTCAATTTTTTTAAAAGGTTAACTTGATCACTCGATATCATTGTTTAGGAAAGGGAAGATATCGCATCAAGTCGAGTCACATCAATGAAAAAAATTCAATTTTCATTTCGCATTTTGTCTTAAACAATAATTTATTGCCGGTGAACAAAAATAAAGAGGCAGGTGAAAATTTGTCTATACTTTTGTGACACTTTGAACTATGTTCAGTAAAATTTTCAAGTCAATCGAGTCAATCCTCATACAATTCCTCCAACCGCGTCTCACGGAAAATAAAAAATCAATCAGGGTCTAAAACTCCGGAAACTGCTTAGGTACCAAATAATGGTACTGAGTTATTTCCTAGTGGAAATTGAAGAGGTTAAGGTCGAATTTTTAAACAATAAAAAATTCGTGGACTCGACACGAAGTGTCCTAAGAAAATTAATCTAACTTACAAAATGCATTGAATTCAAATATTTAGTTGAAAAAAATGTTTTCTTTCTTAATAAAAGTTCACTAGAATTATAAGTTTAATTACAAATTCCGTTCAACTTGTAATTCTGCAAAAGTTTTGCTATTGAAATGTAGTTTTCTGAATTCAAAAACATTTTCAACAGTGCCATTGTGAACTGTGACAATTCTATTCCTTTGTGATTCACACACGAAGTGCAATCAGCGTTTTTGGCCGATCGTCAAGTAATTTTTACCCGAATTAAACCGGAAAGAGTAACTAATTCATTTCCTCACACCGCATGCAGTCAATTTCGAACATGATTCGTCATCACAACCCGTGGAATGTATAAGTCCGCCATACTGCCAAAAATTATTTCATACCGTTGCTTAAGGAGAGTCGTTCAAAATCACATCAAATCGAGTCTGTTTTGAGTCACCGTAAGAAAAAAAAAAAAAAAAATTGTTATAAAAGAATCGGAAATATCCTCGACGCGGTGAAGCGACGAGTCCCTCGGAAAGCAGCAATATCATAGCCTGGAATGTTTGGAAATAGCTTTTCTCTCCCACTTCCTTCGATACCTCAGTTCGAGTCTCGGTATAACCGCGGAGAGCAGCTCCCACCAGGCCATCTACATCCTACATTATACACGGATTCGATATTCAGGGCTGCAAACTCCCACGCTCAAGAACCGACTATACTAACCCCGTCGCTAAACCCATTATAATCGTACTTTTCCCACTGTGAACCCTGGAGGAAATAAATTACTCGATTTTTGGGAATATTTCGTCAAAGAGTCCAGCAGAAGAAGGGAAAATTTCCAAGGCTCCGGTCTCTTCCTGCCCGACGCGGTTCACGATTTATAATTATAGCTTTTGGGTCAAGGTGGCGCGAATGGAGTCTCCGAGTGTGAATCGCACTGGAATTTTCACCGAATAGCTGTAATGGATTTTGTAAATGGTGATAATACGGTGGCGTCAAGAAATCCACCTCGGCGAAATATTTTTTTTATAAAATTATACACCGAGCGTGTTTCTCGTTTCTCGGGGTCTGTGTGATTGGTTGGAATTTTCAAATTGGCTCACAGCATTATAGCGAGCTGAAACGGTTCCGGTTGACAGTGCGTGGAGGGGCTACCCTGAGGCCCCTCTCAACGCGGTTCTGGAAGAACTTATAAAAGATCTGAACCGACGTTGGAACAGCTAGTGTAAGCCACTCAGATCACACAGGCTCCCCAACTACCGGACCAATAATGGTTGGTCTCGATATTAACATTCAGATTACAAATTCAGATTTATATAGCATCGAACACCTTGGATATTGTGTGATTACCCCAGAAGTGACCCCGTAATAAGTGACTCAAAACGCGATATGTGTTATACATTATATGTATATTGGTGTCAAATATTGTTTCACCATCACAAGACAATAGAAAAATAATTTTAAACAACGATTTTTTTGTCTGTTTTTGATGATCAACTCATCATGAATTATGTGTCCCAATTATAAAAAAATAGGCTCATTTTTTCTTTACGATTCTTTAGAACTCTGAAAAAGTAAACATTTTTGATTAAATTATTATTTAGAGTATTTTTATGTGCACTGATTTTTTTGGAGTTCTGAAGATTTCTGAAGAAAAGACGTAAAGAAAAAAAGTAGCTAATTTTTCAACCTTTGATGCCCAATAAATTAGAAAACATTTTTAACAGTCAATTATCATCTTCTTTAGTGACATCGATCGAGCTTTTATGAATTCTTCATGGCTACTTTGATATTACCATTATTATTATTCCTGGCAAATGGCCAGTGATCATATATCATGTTTTTGATATTCTTGATAAAATCATTCCTCTTCTAGATTTTTTTTTGCGTGACTTCTTCTGAGTTTAATCCTCAAGACTCGATTATGTATGGTCAATATTCATATATGGTCATACGGTCATTTTTTAGGTATAAAAACTCTGTTTCTTGTCATTACTTTTGAGTTTAATCCTCAATTCTCAGCCCAATATCATGTATGATCAGGATCCACTGTTTGAGGATGTGTATAGTGGTTTAAGTATGATCATATATGATCATTTCTGTCCTAAAACTTTGGTTTCGCGATTTTTTTTCCAGTTAAATCCCAAATACTTGATTATGGATGATCGATAATATGAACTGAACCCCCAAAATCGAATTGTCACAACTTAAAAATATCCCGTTCCTCAAAAATTGCTATAAAAACTCGAACGTACAGATTTATACTCTTATTTGAACTCCCATGGACACAGATTTTTTTGTATGTCGAAATCTTGAAGTATATCAGATGTATGATCATTTTTTCCCTAACTTTGAACCCCAATTCTCAAACTCGAGGTGATATATGGTCCAATATTCACCGTATGCTAAGGAATGTTCGTAAGAATATGATCACACACCCAGAAAAATTTTTAGTGTCACGCACTATACAAATGAATGGATAAAAATGACAGTAAATTGAACTGAAATATAATGTTTAGTTTGATCTCAACCATTTCATTATAATATATTTTCATGTTGTGACCATATTATACAATACAAGACAATTTTTTTCTCAGTGTAGACGACGAATTCTGGCCTAAAACGTTGGATTTATCATTTCTTTTGAGCTTCCACTATGAAATCATCAACTTTCAATCATAGAGTATGGTCAATATGATTATGTGATAATTATCCTGCCAAATTGATTTTTTCTTTTCATTTTTTGTATTTCAATCACTTCATTTTGAGCATATATGGGCTTATATGAAGATACAAACCTGATTATATATGAGTAAGATCTGAAGATTGATCTACAATTGTGATTAAATGAAAATTGGAAGTCGGGGTTGAAGGTGAGGGTTGAGATAATGGGATGGAAGTTGAAAACTTTGGTACTAAACCATGAAAATTAGCTCCATATCTTGCGAAAACTGAGTTTACAGAAGCCAATTAATCGTAACAATTATTTTTTTCCTCTGTTTCAGGATGAGGAACAAGTCGCAAGTGAGTAGAGTTTCGGTATTGTAACTATGAGTTAGAGTTTCCAGCTTCTGCGTGAATTAGTCAAAATCCAAAAGCTCGGATCTGGCTACTTCCAATTCCGTATATAGGATTAAACTATAATTCCATTCTACGCCGAATGAGCTTATGGTCAGATTACCAAGAGCACATCTAGCTAGCATTACCCTATCTTTGCATTAACTAGGAAACTTCCACTGGTTCAAAATCGAATCATGAATTATCCGGCTTTACTGCACTGCTGTGTATTCAAAAGAAAATTAATAACCCCTCGACGTCAATCAATGATCTGTACTTTTCCCTCTTCCAGTGCTCAGGAGAGCTTTCTCCATGTTCGACAACACCAAGGCTGGTAAAATCGAAAAGGAAAAGGTCAGAACCATCCTGAACACCTTGGGACACACTTTCGATGACCAGGAATTGGAGGTTCTGTTGGAACAGGAAGATGAGGATGGTGAGTCACTCCATTCTGCTTCTCTAGAAGATTCAGTCAACTTTTTTGTATCCCTGATTCAAATTCTCGAGGTTCTTGCGATTCCATGACAAAAAAAATGAAGAACTGCATGACACATGGGTTCATATTTGATCAAATCCTGATCAAATTGCTTAACGAAGATCTTCAACAACAGAAAAGTGTAAAAAAAATATGTATGAGGTAGGTGGTGAAGAAACGAATCGTAAAATTGAATGTGCATACATGAATATTGCGGCTGAAGAATCCTTTGTCGAATGAAGATATACGTATACTTTGAACGAGTATATTCGAGTCTTATGAACGTTACAAGAGCAAAAGACGTGATAATAACGGATAAAATTGAAGGGAAGGAAATATAAGACCGGAAACTCGTAAATTCGTGCAATTCGGCCCATGAAGTGTATCGAGATATAACATAAAGTAGGAATCCATCGATCTTACGGCTTAGTTGGGGATGCTATTTATTTTCACAGCTCTTAGGAAGAGATCGTTTATTGAAACAAGTAGATTCGTTCACTTTGAATCAGTTTACACGGCAAGAAAACATGTTTCAGAAAAATCCACTCAAATTTTCATCTTCATTTCATCATCCAATATTCGATTATTAATGTTTCAATTATTTGCCAATTCGTGTCATTTTCATGCTCACCTGTCTCTTCAACTAGAGAAAGAAGAAAAAAAACACAGATAGTATCACAACTAACCTCAGGCAATTAGAGCTTATCTTTTATCCCAAGTAGCTAAACATTTTTCCATTTTAGTATTAAAATTATTGAGAATTATGATTCGAAATACGAACTGCTTCTACCACACTAGAGAAAATAGTCGAAGCTTTTGCAAAAGTTCTTGTGACTCCTCCCTACGCCTCATGAATTAGCAATGAATTCGTTATACGTTATTTGAATTGGATGAAATCAATTCCAAATGAGCCCAAAAATGAAAGAAGAATTTTATTTTTTTGACTGTGTCAAAATTTGGGCGTGAAATTGAGCGAACGAAAAATATACCTACTAAAATATTGTACATTGCCGAATTTTTCCGCCGTTCGATGATACATCGAGAACGAGTGATCGGATTTTGATCAATCGACGCAGATTTTCCAAACTTGGAGCTAATTAAAGTTTGGCTTTTATCGGTTCAGTACTTTTTAGGCACGATCACTAAAAACGGAGTGCCTTATACATTCGCCATCGCGAAAAACGTCGGATCGAGTAAAAATTCTAAAATCATGTAGGGAGCACGTTTTGGCACCTGGGTAGTCGTTTTCGAGCATTTTCAAGAGTGGTGTATGTGACCCCCCCATTTCTTGTAAACACGGTTTCAGCCAAACCGCTGAACCGATTTTGATGAAATTTGCACTGGATACTGTTTTCAGCCTGCAGATGTGCAATTTTGTTTGTGTACTCGATCCGACTTCCGGTTCAGAAATTGCGATTGATAACTTTGTCAATATTGAAGATACAACAGCGAACTTTGGAATGCAGTCTTCTGATCACAAATTAAAATTTTGGGAATTTTTGAGGATTTTTCCGGCACCTGCGTCTCGGTGTCAAATCGTTGAAGTTCCTTGTAAACACGAGCTTAGCCAAACCGCTGAACCGATTTTGATGAAATTTGCACTGGATACTGTTTTCAGCCTGCAGATGTGCAATTTTGTTTGTGTACTTGATCCGACTTCCGGTTCAGAAATTGCGATTGCTAACTTTGTCAATATTGAAGATACAACAGCGAGCTTTGGAATACAGTCTTCTGATCGCGAATCAAAATTTTGGAAATTTTTGAGGATTTTCCGGCTCCTGCGTCTCGGTGTCAAATCGTTGAAGTTGCTTGTAAACACGAGCTTAGCCAAACCGCTGAACCGATTCCGGTGAAATTTGCAGAGGATACTTTTTTTACCCCGAAGATGTGCAAATTTCTTTTTACACCGGATCCGACTTCCGGTTCAGAAATTGCGATTACTATCTTTGTCAATTTTGAAGACAAAATAGCGAGCTTTAGAATTCAGCCTTCTAATCACGAATCAAAATTTTGAAATTTTTGGGGGATTTGAACACTATTTCAAAACAAACCACTGTGCGATCGTGCCTTACGCAAAAAAGCGATGAGCTTTTTGGCTAAAACCGGCTAGTTAATTTATTCAAATAATAAAATTCGGAAAAATTCATGCAAAAAATTATCATATCTTAATTAAGAACGGATGAATGGATTTTTGTGAAAATTGGTATCACTCGATTTTTTTGGTCGCTGATCTGGAATTTGTCATCGAATTGTTTGGAATTGAAATTCAGCAAATTCAGCAGCTTGTTTCTAATTTTTCTTCAATAATTTTCGCAGGCAGTGGACACCTGAACTTCGACTCCTTCTACCGCGTCGCGAGTCACTTCCAGGAGGAGGACGACGAGGCTCTCCAGAAGGAATTGAAGGAGGCCTTCCGTCTGTACGACAAGGAAGGAAACGGCTACATCCCAACCAGCTCTCTTCGCGAGATTTTGGCCGCTTTGGACGACCAAATTACCCCCGATCAGATGGAGGGTATGATCGCCGAAATCGACACTGACGGTTCAGGAACCGTTGATTTCGACGGTGAGTTTCCAAAATTTCAGAGTTTCTCCGAGTCCCTTATAATGTCATCTAAAATCGAAGCATCAAAAAGCGGTCGATTAAACTTCGGACTCACGATTGTGAAAATGCAAAAATTAAGAGAGATAAAAATCGTAGTCATCGTGACTTGAAACCGGGATTTATTACACCGATGGAAAAGCTCTGTGAGCGTTGGGACATCTGGGACATTTCTGAGCAGCCAGTATTGGGGGATTAGAATATATCGCACGAAGCTGCAGGTTACTGCGTCGTATAAAATATGGCTCGAATTTTATTCTATTATAAGTTGAAGCGCGAAGAACATATTTTCGAATAGTTTCAAATAAGATAAAAAAAAAAAACATATCGTACCGCACAAAAAGCTTCTTTTTGAATAATTATCTTCAAATTTTTTTAATGAATCTTTTTTTATAGCAAAATCTATACTTTTACCTGAAACTTCGTAGTAGGTACCAGAATTTTTCACCATAATTTCCGTCTCAAGTTTTATCCTAATTATTGAGTTACGAATTGGATTCTTCGGACATTGTCATCTATCTTGAAAGTACAATTCCGGATTCAAGTCGTGAAATTCCCGTACGAAACCCGTAGGAGGACCGTTGAATTTTTTAGACGGTGATATGTAATCGTGTTGGCATACAATTCAGGACAAGTGGACGGACGATGCATCCGATTATCTCATGAGCGGAGCGGAGCTTTTTCCCGCGGAACGTTATTATCGCTGAACTAGAAGCATCCGAGGGATCGTTGTGAATTAATATTTTAATTGAACGCGAAGCCTGGGTGGTGGTGGGAGGTTACGAGATACCGCGAAGTTTTAATTGTGGCCAAGGCTGCTTCCTGTCGTATGAGATACTTATCGCTGTAACCGAAATCCTCTCGTCTATACCGCGACTTGATTACGTCTTGGATATCTTCGTATCAACCCTGAAAGCTCGCACCCAAAACCTTAGGGATGACCTACATATCCCGGTTTCGACTGGGCGAGATAAGCTCGGACTATCCTCGGAATATATCAACGGAGCGAATCCTCGTTTCTGCAGCATCGTACCTACATAAAAAGGTTATCGGAAAAATTTCACTCAATATCAAATTCCTTATCACGGTCGAGTTCAACTTGTCGCTTTGTAAGCGGGAACTCGGAGAAAAATGGTACAATAACGTTATCAAATTCTAATGTACGGAGATCTGTTCGGAATTCTTTTTGACCTTATGATAATCAATGTGGAAGAAAATTCAGGAGTGCTTCTGAGAGACAGGCGACGATTGTATGAAAAGGTATTATGAAGCTATTGAAATTGTGCAAGATTCGTTTGCAATTTCAAAGCGGTTGGGGAAAATTACAACATTTTATCCATTTCTTCTCCTGATGAATTTGGATGGAAATTTCCTAATTCGTATTCGAACATAACTGAATCTATTTTCATTTTTTTTTCGCACTGTATCTTCACCTTGTCCACTATTATGACAGGCATCGATGAACATTATTAATACAATTATTCTCTATCAAAATCTGCGCAAAATATTTGTGGGGGTATTCGAAAATGTCTGAAGAATGAGTATTCGTATTTCGAAAAAAATGGGGACGACTGCCCGATGTTGGAGTATAATCAAACCCTTATTAAAACACTCTTACTGCTAATTGGCAGCGCTTTGCGAATCGCGTAGGACGTGGGTGATATACATCTCTTGGTTTGAAATTTCCATTGATAATGATTATCACAAGCTGTGTAGAGTCGTATTCGCATTAATTATAAGCTCAAATACCGTGAGACTATCTCTTTGTTATTTGAATCGTGAGGCCGTAGATAATCATGACGCTGGAGTTATTCTCAATTGCCGTACCCGTTGTAACACATGTCTTCGATTTATATTTGCAGAATTCATGGAGATGATGACTGGGGATTAATCGATCGCCGCTATACATACAGAAAACTGCGTTCCGCACACATCAAATAATATCCACGCTATCGTCATGTTGGCACAGTTGAGAAAAATATCAAAAAATGCATTTCCATACTGCGAAAATGTAGACATTCATCTTGTCAAGAATATTATTTATTGTATAAATTTTCAAACATTCAATTACCTCGATACACTTCTTTTTATTTTACATCCTTCATCGATTAAGCTTGTTGACATTTTTTTTACTGTTGCAAACACTAATTCAGGTGATGAATAATTAGCGAACAAAAAATATCAGACACCGTTATGTGGTTATTAAATATACGGTATTTTGTCTTTATTTCGCGCCATGCTACGTCACTGTTCAGTGTAACAAGCAAGCCCGCCATCTAGCGTCGTTCTTGGGAATCCACTCGTCACTTTACGCTTTGTATATCCTAGTTCTCGCTTTCTACGAGAGGATTCGATAGGTTATTCGAATATATGGCGTTGATTTGGCGAATTCTTACGTCACGGCCATTCGAAAGGCGTTGCAATATCTGTGCTTCGTTGATAAATGATATGATCTGAGATGAAGTATGACATGGAATTTATTTGTGATAAAGTAATTCGTGTACGGAGTAGACGATCAGAGCTTTCTACTTCGTAGACTTAGGACAACTTTTTTCTTCCCAAATTTTTATCCGGCAATCAATCATCTTCAAAAGCTGCTAGCAAATGATCGCAAAAGCTTTATAAAGCAATTGACGAGAATTCGTTCAGCCTCAGACCAACCATATATTGGCACTTTTTCATTTCTCTTATAAAAATCCATTAATTTTTTTCTTGTTTCAATTTGCACCGCCATGTAGTAAACCCGTTAGAAAAATTCTTCGACTTTTTTTCCCTGGTTTTCGAATGATTCGATGAAAATTGGTACCCGAAGGTCACTTTGGTTGCTCATAATGAATCTAGGCTCAGATTCGCGAAATTCAAAACGGCGAATCTGATCGAATCAAAAAAATATTCTCGTTTTGATTAAAATATCATCCAATTCGTTTTCCGGCTTGAACTCGAATCTCACCTTTTACTTCCCAAATTCGAATTGGTTGATAATATTTTTTCGAGCTCAAAACGAGATTCAAAGCCGGAAGTCCGAAGGACTGGCACATCAAAAGTTCAGTCGAAACTGTGGCTTCTTCATTTGTGTATAAAACAAGAAAATCAAAGAGGCTTCGAAAAAATACTAGATGAATTGAATTTTCATTTCCAATGACAATGAAATACGTAATCAATTCCCAATCAGTGGTACCAACCGTGGCACGATACCGAATTGCGTTATAATTGTTTCGATGCAAATGAGCAGAGTTCCAATTAAATACAACGTCAATTTTAGCCCGCAGTGTACTGATCAAACGATAGAGGATTTTAGTTCGTTATAATTGATTAGACACACACATATTCGTCGGATAAAAATTCCGTATGGGATCAAAAATAAGTATATTGGAATTTTCACATTTTCGTTGAATCGTCAGAAGAGAACTCTGCTCAAAAACGACGTTGACAGTAATCTCTGTCATCTTGTTAGACAAATTCAATGAACTTCGAAACACAATCATCCGCCATTGATTCATTTCTAGACATTTTTTTTCAACAATTTCTAATATATTCTAACCCAATCTCTAATGGGTCAATGAGATTATTTTTCAGACACGATTCCAGAAAAACTGCTCAAACAATTTCACTCCAATTTGGAAAAAAAATCATCCTCATAGAGACAGATTCTCAATAAAATTTCCAATCCTTTTGAATTTCACAACTTTCAGCATTTTTTTTTTTTTTTTTACAATACTCTTTGCAGGATTTTTCAATCTTCAGATCGACAGTAATGATATGATATAATAATGAAAATTCGTGATTACTTCATAAGATCAATTCGTACTGTCAAAAAATATATGGTTTTTTAAAATTTGACAATTTTCTCTGGATTTCTGTGAATTTTCTAATCCAAAAACAGAACAGAAATTTAGTGTAATTCTGTGAGAAAAAAAAACATTCTTTATTGTTTTGCCAAAATTAACTTTTCCCTAAATAATCGTCTGCTTTCCAACATATCAAATGTTGGTTAGGGTAGCAAAAAAAGCACTGATATATTGAACACAATTTTTTTGAGAATTAGTAAAAAATTCGAAGACTGTTTGATTCCAATGTCACCGGAATCGAGATCGGTAAATGAATCAAAATGAAAACGAAACGTAAAAGTTTTTCAGCATAATGTCTTTAAAAATCTAAAAAATTTCAAGCCAAAATAAAGTACTTCTGAAATATCTAGGTACATTTTCGTCAAGGTGTTTGAAAAGAAAAGCTCTGCTCCTTTCCGAACTCGTTCGAAATCAAATCAACGCGATAATAATTAGTCACGTTTAGATATCCATTGGGCTCGAGGACGCCGGGGGTTTTGAAGGGTGTGAAACGTTCGGCATGTAGGGCGCAAGCTTCGCCGAAGAGCCAAGGGTGCCACAGTTGATGGCTCACGGGGTGTGTGAAAGCTAATGACCTGTCTACCCGAGCTTCGAGCTTGCGAGCTCAACTTGGATATCCATGTGTGTGAGCATGTGTGCAATAGCAAGAGCAAATTACACCCCTCCCATATCTCTCACCCTCGGATATTTTACTACGGTACCAGTCATCGTGCGGCTAACAATAACTGTGAGGGATGGTAGATACTAGATACGAGGTGCGGTAAGTGGCGGTGTTACTGTTTCCTCTGAGGTTGTCCCACATTCGTGCAGACATACAGAACCGCGATATTCGCAAACTGCATGAGTAGAATCTATAGGCAGGATAAATATTGAGGAAATGGAAAACGGTGTCGTCGGTGGAAGTAAAATAGAATGAAAATCTTTTGAAATTTCATTAAGGTGAAATGAAAGTCACGTGACCTCGATATGATTTACACTTGGAATTTTCAAACGCTATTTTCTCAGCCAAAACACATTCGATTGATGTGAAATTGATATCAGTGACGTAGAAAAACTGAATGAAGGGCCTGCCAATCGTGGATTTTCGAAAATCGAGACGTAATAACAGTTTTTTAACAATATTGTTCTGTAATCAAAGGAAGTGCTGCCTCTCTCCATGAGGGGCAGCACCTCCTTGGGTTACAGAACAATATTGTTACACAAAATTCTGATTATGTCTTTCGATATTCGAAAATCCACGATGGGCAGGCCCTTCATTCAGTTTTTCTACGTCTCTGATATCAATTTCACATCAATCGAATGTGTTTTGGCTGAGAAAATAGCGTTTGAAAATTCCAAGTGTAAATCAAATCTCTGGTAACATCAGCTACGTGAAATTTTTAGAACTCAGCTGATCTTTCAAATCAGTTTCTGATTTCTTCTACAGATTTTTAGCTGACGATGAGCGCATCCCGCACACCTTCGACCCAGTTTGATTAAACCATGGACTGGTGAACATGCGCAAAGCTCCGAGTATCAACTGCTCGTGTGTACATTGTAGGTAACAACCGGTCAAATTTGTACCGATAAAGCTTTCACAAACACTGTACGTACTGCTTTAGTTATAATTTATGGATCAGGAACTCACTTCGATGATACATCGTGCCTCGTGACAGGCTTCTAGTACAATCTCGCTTGATAATGGAATCCGGTTATTGACACAGGGGCAATCGAGACACATTGTTTGACCTACAGATGACTGATTTGTCAATATGGGTCGTTTCACGATAACTCGACCATTTTTATATATATATTTTTTTTGTGCTCAGTAATCAATTTTTTTTCATTTTGAGATAATACTACAAGACTTGAAAAGTTATAACGACGATAGAATATTTTCAAGTTCAACCATTTTGGAAAATTTATAGAAATGCTGAAGAATTCTGTGATATATTTATATTGTTTTTTAGCGCAAGCTCCATGATGGGGTTTTGAGAGTTCCTTTTTTTCCTTATTTGTCCAAAACATATCCTGAAAAACCACCTAAAACTTGAATTACACACTGAAAGCTTTTATCTTCAATTTATCACCGTTGGTACTCCTTGATATCAATTTTCTTTTCAATACGATTCGATTTTTCAATTTTTTTTCTGAAAAGCTTAGTAGAAAATGTTGTCCTATAATTATAGAATCGAACCAATAAATATTCTGAATTTGAGACAGGATTGTTTCAGAAATATTTCAGATTCTACTAAGTGGTTGAAATCGGAATTTGTAAAAAGTGAGTACAAAAAAAAAAATCAAACGTGGTGTTGACTGTGAATTGATTCCAGACTGTGAGAAGAAAAATGTGGGTCAAACTTTAGGCGAGTCGACGGATTCATTTTGGTTTTCCGAGTCCAAAAATCGTAACTTGTTTGAATTTCGAAAAGCCACCCTTGCAGTGTTTCTTAGTATAAAAGTTCGCAGTCTCTTCTTGTCTTCTCGATAAAATTCCCGTCGATATCAAATTACTTGAGTTTATCTGTCAATTGATAAAAGAAGACAATAAGAAGAATGAAAATAACAAAACAAATGAAGCAATATTCGAATTCTTCTCTCTCAATCGCAAGAATAGATATATACCTTGTTGGTTGTTAGCACTATCATGCCAGGGAACCAGCTGAATTGTGAAACGACCTGGAAGGATATTGTCTTCCTAATTCTCCGAGGCGCTGCGCCGAATGGTTCGTCTAACAATAAGGCTCTCTTATCTTCCCTGGGGGCTCCAACAGAACGGAAAACAGAAAAATAAAAATAACAAAAAAAGTCAATCTTCAGTTCGGGACCTGAACTTTTATACGAATTAATATAGGTACACATGTTGTATGAAATTCAACGCTCAAGAACAATAAAGAACTCTTCAATCTTCGATCAAGAACTCTTCTTTTTTTTGGATTTTATTTGCGAATTTCACCCCTCGTTCTCCAATTATAATTATGCCCCTCCCTTAGTTCTCCAAAGTCGAAGATAATATTAAAAAAATATGATAAATATTGTATATCAAATTCTTAAGGCTTCAATTATTACCAACACAATAAAAAAGAACAATTGTGGTAAAAATTGTTCTTTTTTCAAATCTAGAAAACAGAGTTTTTGCCTTTATGCACTTTCCCTTGCAATTGGAGCATCGATACAGTCTTTGGTGATAATCAATTATGGTGGTCTCGCGGTGTTAATCCCCGGATTTCAAGCGGGAGACCCGGGTTCGATTCCCGGTTATTGCAAGAAAATTTTTCTCTTCAATAATTTCAAAGTTTATCATCGAAAACGGTGAAAAAAGTGGAAGAAAGATCGACTATGGGAAAATGTTACTCTCATCAGTAACAATATCGTTGAAAATTCTCGAGTATATGGAGCGTCACCGAGGAAGGGTATAAATTACGTCAATCCCCGCGAAGATAATAGACAAGCATCAACCTCGAGGTATCGCGAGTGGATATGGGCTTGTCGCCTAAGGGCTGAGGCTCATCTCCACTTTGTTCCTCTATACCTTATCAACCCCTTGTATATCGTCTTCTCCGTGATACCCCGGAGCTCGTCGACGAGAAACGAGGAAAATTAGCATTGAAATCGCTCACAGTTATAGACCCTCGTCGCGTGTCAGTCCACCCTATAGGCGTATAACGAAACCGGAAATCAGTCGCTGACTATGAGTGGCGTTCAATAATTAAAACCACGAAGTGTGCACTTAGGCGGTCATCGATCGACACTCGCGCTACAAAACTCGTTTGAGGGGTTTGAATGTTTACACAGTGAAATTTCATTTGTTTCAAGTATATAATCATTTTAGAACTATTTCTGTCCACATTCTTGAGTTTTTTTACCTTAAAGATTGTCCGATTACCGATTTTGAGTATTCTACAGAAATAATGATACTAGCGGGCGCCAAAGGTCTTTCCCGCCCGAGGGACTAAAAGATCTCTTTTGCGCCCGCTCAAGAGGTATGAAAAGTGGCATTTTGCGACTGGGTGTGAGAAAATCGTTTTTCGTTTGAATATTGAGAGAAAGATTAACATTTCTAAATTTGAGTAGGGACAGTAATAGATATTTATGTGGCATGCGCAGAAAGTAACTGTTTATTCTTCGGCTCGCCAGGTAAAACCAACGGCTCGTACGAAAAACATAACCTTGCCGAACAGTTACTTTCTGCGCGCGCCCCATACAATATTTTTTACGGAAAAGGCATTAATAGTCACTTTGACGCCAGTTGAGTTCCGGACGAACTGCGTATAGGAGCTGCTGTAAAAGGTAGTAGAGAGGGGGTAACCTGCGGTATAAAGACTTTATTCCGCAACTTTGACATGCGCCCTTCGAACTGCGCATCAAAGTTGCGGAATAAAGACTTTATACCTTTAGAGCTGGACGGTTAAAAAGTTCCCCTGAGATTTGTGTCTGTCGAGACAACTTATCCGGTAGGTCTACCAGGGTGAAATTAATATGCTAACAAGTTTAGTTATGCGGCTTTGAATGACGGGCATGGGGCGAACCGGGGGTCAGGGACGACGACCTAGAATGTTGAGTGATGAAAGATGAGACGCGACGCCGACACCGAGGGTTGACAATACGGAATACAAGACAAGACAAGACGCTAGGGAAAATTATCTAGACGCCAAAAGGCACTGCGCTACGTCGCGTATACGTACCAAACTACGCTAGACGTAAAACTGAAAGAAAATGAAACGATGTTATTCTAAAGGACCTACATACTCGTAATTGTTTCTGTATACGGCAAGTAGGTCAACTGGAGAGAATACCTCGAGGAGCACTGTGCTGTTTTCATTCTTTTTATCATACTTTATCTACTCCGTTTTCGGAGGGGTTAGGGTCGCGAGTTTCTAACGACTCTTCAATTAATTGTTCACAATCTTGAACATTTTTCAATCCTGAGTGTTCATCACTGACTGAACAGTCGAAATTAAGCCTGAAAGAAAATTCATCGTCAACTGTACTTCATACTTGTGTATACTAATCGTCGAATACTTACGCTATTGGTGTTCCTGTCTTGTAACTAACTGCACTAATTTGATGAAAAGAAGGTGAAACAAAAAATTACAGAAGTAGGTAAAATGACAGATATGATTCAGTATAGCACAAATATTAATGCAAGTTACATGCAAACAGTTGAAAATTCTCTGTTCTTACGATTAGAAAAAATTCACTCATCGTCAGATTTCAAGAAAAAGACTAGACCCTAGAAAATTTGTTATAATGACTTTCAGAAAATATGTCAATAAATCAACACAAGACGTGAGTGGATTTTTTTTTTACTGTGTACAAGATAGAAGCTACATCATGCAACAATTTTTGAACAATACTTTCGATATTGTTTGATAGAAAAAAACATGCACATGCAGAAGTATTCGTGTTGGAATCATCAATTTGAGAAGAAAAAAAATAATACTGGAAACGGGTTCAGCCCTTCAATACCCTTATTTGAACAAGTAAAATTTTGAATTTTGAAAAAATTCAGTTTTTTTCTCCCATTGTTGCAAACATTCATTAACCAAATACATATTGATAAGGATGTTAAGGTGAAATGAAAGTCACGTTACCTCGATATGATTTACACTTGGAATTTTCAAACGCTATTTTCTCAGCCAAAACACATTCGATTGATGTGAAATTGATATCAGTGACGTAGCAAAACTGAATGAAGGGCCTGCCAATCGTGGATTTTCGAATATCGAAAGACATGATCAGAATTTTGTGTAACAATATTGTTCCGTAACCGAAGGAGGTGCTGCCCCTCGTGGAGAGAGGCAGCACTTCCTTGGATTACAGAACAATATTGTGAAAAAAACTGTTATTACATCTCGATTTTCGAAAATCCACGATTGGCAGGCCCTTCATTCAGTTTTTCTACGTCACTGATATCAATTTCACATCAATCGAATGTGTTTTGGCTGAGAAAATAGCGTTTGAAAATTCCAAGTGTGGATCATATCGAGGTCACGTGACTTTCATTTCACCTTAACCACTAAAACACGTAATGCATCATCAATTCCAACTTGGATAACGTTCGAAACGGTATCTTTTTCGCGCCACACTATGACGTCACTGTTGAGTATAACAGAGTCTGCGGAAACCCACAGCTGCTGCTTCTACTTCTCGTTCTGTATCCTTTCTATCGTAGGATACTTTTAGGTATGGGCGGTGAAGAAGTGAATCATGACGTTAGGGCCAATCGAGTAAAAAAATTAACTGTCCAATTTTGGTCATCGAGTAATATTCACAGATTCTTGAAATGCGTTGTAGTTCGTATACTAGTCTACTAAACTAGGCTAATTATATGCAGAAAATGCAATGTATATAAATATATTGTACAGCTAAATCGATCTATTTGTATATAGTATAATCTATCTGACTAATAAGTAGCTAGGTCTATTCTAGTTCTAGCTATGTGGATTATGTCAAGTTGATTTGTATGTACCTGACTCAGGCTTCTAAAGCTACTTGTACTGGCGCTGCGAGCCTGTGAACACAAGTACATTCGGTCACCAATCGACACTCACTAAAGATATCACATGTATATAGGTAAATAATAGAAGTAGGTATGTACAAAATTGACAGCTACATAATAAATGTATCGATAGAGTAGGTATATAGTTTTGAGAGTTCTTCATACTACTAATAGTTTCTATATACTTCGCACAGAGAGATTTATAGATAAATATACATGTACATATATGTATATATAGACAATAGATATGGTACTACAAGATGGAGATTGTTAAGAGTTCATCAAGAATGTTGTGTTTTAGATAATTCGTCAATTTTGTGTTGATTTTGCGCTTGTTACAATATAGAAATAAGCTTTCTTAAGAGCATGCTGTAGTCAGTCTTTACCAACCGAGTAACCGCGTCACTTATTTCCGCTGACATCAGAGCCTACGCGTAACAGAAGCGAAAAGAAGATGATTTCGAACACCTACATCCTAAAATATCTTTGTTTCACACACAACTATGACAACGAAATAGTGGAAATAAGTGACGGGGCTACTGGTTGGTAAAGACTGACGAGAGCATGCTCTTGAGGTGAAATGAAAGTCACGTAACCTCGATATGATTTACACTTGAAACTTTCAAACGCTATTTTCTCAGCCAAAACACATTCGATTGATGTTAAATTGATATCAGTGACGTAGAAAAACTGAATGAAGGGCCTGCCAATCGTGGATTTTCGAAAATCGAGACGTAATAACAGTTTTTTAACAATATTGTTCTGTAATCGAAGGAAGTGCTGCCTCTCTCCACGAGGGGCAGCACCTCCTTGGATTACAGAACAATATTGTTACACAAAATTCTGATTATGTCTTTCGATATTCGAAAATCCACGATTGTCAGGCCCGTCATTCAGTTTTTCTACGTCACTGATATCGATTTCACATCAATCGAATGTGTTTTGGCTGAGAAAATAGCGTTTGAAAATTCCAAGTGTAAATCATATCGAGGTCACGTGACTTTCATTTCACCTTAAGCGAACAATCAACAAAGTGTTCGAATTAACACGATACTGGAGTGCTTTTTTGCAACATCAAAATTGCCGGGTGTGTATATTATCGTTATTTTGAAAAAGTACATCGAAAGATGCCAAGCTACGCTAAAGAGACATTTTTCTTCTAATCACTGATTAGTCGGGCTACCATTTTCGCTACTCATACCCTTCGACTAATTATTTCAGAACACTGCACGCGAGTTCTATGTGCTGCTAAGTGCACCGTGCAATTCGACACAGTGGTGCATGAGATTGTTCTCTTGTCACATTGTTAACAATTAATTTGCCATTTTCATTACGTAAGCCAGATTCAGATACACTACATGCTTTCATTTTCGATTTTAGATGAGAAATAATTTCGAGATTTCAAACAATAGATATGACGTGTTTTTTTTTCCAGTTAAGTTTTTTTGTGAAGATTAAGAATAATGATGCTATCAGAAGATCGAGTCTTTTTCACTTCAGCAACTACAATTTTCTGAATTCCCTCTTCTGCCTAAATCATAAAAAAAAAAAAATGATAATAATTAGGTCATAAATTTCCGTGAGGTTGAAATGTTTGCGATTCGAGAATTGTATGTTTCTCGCAGTTGGGAAAATTGCGAACTAAAATTGAAGATATTTATTAGATGATAGAATTAGCAAATGCGCCATTTTTCAAATTAAAATTAGGCTATTTTGGGCTCGAATTTATCGATGAGAAAATGGTTTCTTCCGGAACTTCGGGATTCCATTTTATTCCGGCAGCCAAATAGAATTTCTTTTTTCTTCTAGTGAGATTCAGGTTACAACAGTTACCTAATAAAGAATCTCATTTTGTCCTAGATTTTTCCTCTTTCTCTTAATCAGCGTCCATACGCGAAAATCGGCAAGTCGAGATTTACTGACTTAGTTAGTGATAAAAAAAACACCTTAGAACGATGTATATACGTGCCCTTCCACGTATCACGTTCACGATTTTCCACATTTTTTATTCTTCGTGTGATTTTGATTTATAATAACCAAAATTTTTTCCTGAAAACGAAAAATGATTAGGAGTAATTTCGATGTGTAATGAATAATAATCAAACTCAGCAGGAAATAATAGAAACCACACAGGGTGGAATAACAGTTGAGTGCAGGATTACATTGCGGTTTGGAAACGTTGCAGGAAACGTTGCAGGAAACGAAGGGACTATCCTCTGAAACATATAATCACGATTCATAAAAACCTCTTCAACCATTCTAGTTGCGAAAGGATTTTCAACGCGGTATTCCAGCTGACGTTATAATTAAATCGTAGAGCTGCGGCTTGGTACGTGGTCTTTTTGTTGGAAAATGAAAGGAAAGCGTCAGAGACGCGACGACCGCACGAGAAAAGGCAATGCTTCGTGGATCCGCTCAGAGGATTCGTCGAATTCTTATTATTCCTACAAATTTCCTCAGAATTATCACAGAGAAAATTGAAACGATGGTTTCTGAAACTGGAATTTTCAACGAACTCTGGAAATTTTCTTAAGGAAAAATTAGAATCCAAGATGAGAATGGAAGCGACGATTTGAGGGTGAAAAAGTGTTGCCAGTGGTGGGTGAAAGTTTGATAAGGGAAATCTGTGCGTCAAGCAGTGTCAGACCCTCGTCAGGTCTTCTTCTACGACGACTATCTCGGTTTATTCTATCATTGGATAAACCAAAGAAATGTTAGAAAAACACGAAGAGTCTGATACGTTATCCTACAAGCTGAAGGGAAAATAGAAGAGACTGGAGGAAAATATCGACTGTAGGGCAAAATGGACAGAGGTTGACACAGACAGTCGCTTTTCACACGCGGATTTAGAAAATTTCCGTGAATTTTACAAGAATATTGTCATCAACTATTATTAGTATCGTTTTATCATTTTATTGATTCAGAATATGAAAACTTTGAAATTATTGTAACTGATTTTCGATCTGAACTTGTTTTGAAAATTGGAAAAATTTGATATTTTCACGCCAAAATCTGCAAAGTCAGGCTTCACTTGTCTAAAAAAAATCCAAACAAAGATAAAAAAAAAAAAATTCAAATCTCTTCACGTGGTCCATTTTGCCCCAGATTTTCGTAAAACTGAATCGCCGAGATTCAGGGATGTACAACTGCTCATTCCGCTCAAAAATAATATTGATTTTGATATCACAAATTTGTTCCTACTATTTTTAACCTTTTATAGGGAATTTTGACTATTTCTAACCTTACAGAGAGGCGAGACACAATCTATATTTTCTCGAGGCATCCATTTTTTTTCTGGCCTCCTCAACTCGAAACCCTCTTGAAATTCGATGTTTTTTATTCAAAGTGATTGATAGAAAAGAAGAATTAATTACAAATACAGAATGGAGGTATTCTGCTTTATAATTGGGGGAACGGATGAGGTTCGAGTTATGAGACCGTGAATTTCCGTGAAGCTGCTCATACATTTTCTGGAAAGTTATGCCTTCGGGGATGTAATCCAATTACGTGAACGAGGGTAGAGGTTTTCGTTTTTTTTTTTTTTTTTGGTTTTTTCTTGCAAATAACGATACTACACACGTGAACCAAACTTGGGACACATAATGGGGCGGAAAAAGCTCGCTATCAGTAATTCTTACGGGGGAGAGTTTTCACCGAAAGTCTTTTAGAACTATGGGTATTGATTTCCTATAATGCTTATCCGACTTCACGGTACTTCTTCCGCTGCCACCAGTCTGGTTCTGTTTCTGGTTCTCTGAGTCTAGCTGGTACCTCGCCTTCAGACGACATGCGACAGTCTCGCAAAGCTCCGATTTCACATCCTATTTCATCTCCACCTATTACGCAAATGCATAACGTCATCCTTCCTATAATTCCGACTGCAATAATTCCCTTTCCCAGAAGCATACATAAAGTATTCCGACGTCAGGAGGTTTATCTCTTAGAATCTTTTTAAGGTGAAATGAAAGTCACGTGACCTCGATACGATTTACACTTGGAATTTTCAAACGCTATTTTCTCAGCCAAAACACATTCGATTGATCTGAAATTGATATCAGTGACGTAGAAAAACTGAATGAAGGGCCTGCCAATCGTGGATTTTCGAATATCGAAAGACATAATCAGAATTTTTTGTAACAATATTGTTCTGTAACCCAAGGAGGTGCTGCCCCTCGCGGAGAGAGGCAGCACTTCCTTGGATTACAGAACAATATTGTTAAAAAACTGTTATTACGCCTCGATATTCGAAAATCCACGATTGGCAGGCCCTTCATTGAGTTTTTCTACGTCACTGATATCAGTTTCACATCAATCGAATGTGTTTTGGCTGAGAAAATAGCGTTTGAAAATTCCAAGTGTAAATTATATCGAGGTCACGTGACTTTCCTTTCACCTTAAGGGGCAACAAAATAAAACTGTTTTTTGTCCCTTGAGAATTTTATTCAGTTTCCATACTTTCCTGCGATAAGATTCTATTTTTTGTTTTTGTTTTTTACTATTTTAGTATTCAGGTTCCACTTTATTGATTAAACTTTCGAACTTCTGGAAATGAGCTGACGACGGAAATACGTCAAAAGTTAATTAAGATAAGTTTGATAATTTTCTATCAGGTGTATTTTGATTCATTTATATAAATTCTGAGGCAAAATATTCTCGATTCTTGTTTTAGTTTGCAAGTAATTTTCTCTTTTTTTTTTATAACCTGGTCTAAACTCACCTCGTCACTTATTCATAAAGGTATTCCTTTTTAATAGTTTTTTTTTTCTTTTCATTTTCTTAACCCGCCTTTCATCATGCTCTCGAGAAACTCATTTACATCGTAATACGTTTGCGCTTGAACGAAGAACGTGCTTTTCTGAAAAACCTCCGGATTCTTGAAGAAAATCCTTGAAAATATTAAAATATTATCCTGTGGCAGAATTGTGACCTTTTTAAAAAATCGGATACAAATTTCTGTTACGTTCACAAGGTCACATTCTCTTATCGCATTGTCGTATGGAAACGATACACGATGAACCCAATCTTTTCAAATCCGTTTTACCGATACGAGGACCATCAGAGATCCATTACACCAAGACCCGGAAGTCGAGACGTGTTTGAAGGTGACGATAACACCGCCTCGATGTCATCTTACCGGAAGTGAAACGTCGTCGTCGCTGATATGTACGTTGGTACTTTGCAGGATCAAATATGTGAGGGATTCGAAGGACGGAGGAAAAGCGGAAAAGGACACGATCAGAACCACGTATCAAGCTTCTTCGAGCTTTTATCAATAACCTCGTAGTTCATGATCTCAACTCGCTCCGAATATCCAAAAGTGATCCTCATATCAGTCGATTTTTAGAGGCTGATATGAGTTCTGAGGGAGAAAATATCTGCGGAGCAGACACATCAGGAGGTTCACTTCTGTTCTAGATCCTGAGTTCTTGATTCTGTATTGCATATGCCAAGTAATGAGGAAGGGTAAACTCGCGAATGTGCAGAGGAGAGAGTAAAGTGCTTTGCACATCCTGCACTCAAGTGTCAAAGTTTGTACGAATTCAGGCAATCAACCTGGTCCATCGAGTCTCCTATTATGCTGAAGAACTTCCGTCAGTTAGAGAAGACTCCAAGTTCCGCAGATATGAAAACGGCGATGATAAAGATAAATTAGTCAGGATCCAGAATGTGATAACAGAAGCGGAAATAACGGGAGCCAACAAAAAAATTGTTCAGACCCTTTTTTTATAGACCTTGAAAAAATCTTCTTTTTTTTCATACATATTAGGGTGCTTTTTTTTCGACTATTTTTTTTCGGTCCCATCGTGAAATTTTGTTGGAAATACGAGAGAAAAAAATTTCGGAAAGTTTGAGCCCTTAATATTAATATTAAGCACTAGACCAAGGCGTGTAAAGATTTCCCATTGAAAATACACGGAAACTCTGATTTTTAATCTTTAAATTTCTATAGCTCAGCGGCATTTCATGGCATCGCTTTGAACATGGACAAGTATCTCTCAGAATTAAACGCTCTACAAAAGTGCTCATTGCGGCAAAGTCGTAACTCACACCGGCGAGGTAGTACGGGCCACTAAACCTGATTTTTCCATGAAATTCGCGTTTTTTCGCATTTATCTCGTAAACGATGAGAGATACAGAAAAAATGCCAGAGAACAAACTTGTAGGAAATTTAATTTCCCACAAAAAAGGTCTTCAGTACTGAGTCGCTAACATCAATATTTCTCGAGATAATTAATTATGAAGTTTTTGTAATTTCAAATTTTTATCGAAAATCACGTCACAAAAATCACACGGGACCATAGTTTCCATTGAATTGATGAAATACACAAATTTGGAGTAGAATCAGAATTTCTCAAGGACATTTTGAGTGTCTTGATATTCTTTTTTTTCTGTCAAATTTAGTTTTTTTTTTATAGTAAAATCCGTCTTTGGTCTCATATAGTTTGATGAAGTAGTACAGTAGCATGAATAGGTATATCTAGGTAATCGTGTAGACAAAATCGCGTTACGAATGAAATTTTCTGAGGTGTATTTGATCGACACCGAACTCGCTCAACTTATTATTATTTAAACTTAGTTGACAAAGTTTAATTGAACGTATTTATCGGGATGATAGCGGTGTGCTTCATTCGGGATATTACCGATAAGGACTACCCCTCTCCTCTCTGTCTCTATTTATTTTCCCCCATCCCTTCTCCGTTTACACAGAAGCACATCATCAGCGAACCTCACAGGAAATTGTGCAGTCTTGAGCGGAAACTTGCTCCCTGGTCCACAACTATGGCCGCCTCGCCTACATGGAAAAGAAGTAATTCCACGTCCAAAAATAATTTTCCAAATTTCGATCAATTGGCACGAAGAGAATTGGATAATTTGTCACAAAAGTCGAAGACGTTACCGCATGGAATCAAGGAAACGTAATTTCATCAGTAAAAAGTTAATCACTTCGCCAAATTTTGGTTAATCAATGATCGTTCCGAAAACGATTCAGTCCATGATGACACGAAACTATTGTAAAAATTTCGAGTCGATTAGATAAACCATTTCGATGTAATCGTGGTCGCAGTTTTGCCCTCGTTCCCTTTTGAAAATTGAAAAACCCCTTCAAAGTGGAATAATAACTTTTCAAATTTAGTTTGATCGATTGAGAATCGTTGATTATGTAAATAATAAAGTGAAGACATGATCAAGACGTATATTTTTCTTCGGGGTTTGTCTTTGAGATTTCCTGACTTTCTGCTCTGTTTTGAATTATGTATCGAATGAATATAACCGCGTTCAGTTAACCCCCGCGTAATTGAAGCTTCGCGGTTGATTCCTCGAATCAAAGCTATTCCGCATATTCGATTTAATTAAATTTCGTGCAAAATCGGTCTCGCTCGGTATTATATTCCGAATTCCCATCCACTGCAGTGGTAACTGAATATCGATGATCAAACAACTCGATCTGGTATTCATCCCGCTTGACTCCACAGCTGCGTAATGATGAAGAATGATTTTTAATAGTTTTTTTTATCGTAATTCGTCATCAAGCCTATAGCAGCAGCTGAAACAATGCGCAAGCTCATATTGTCTTCCCTCAATTCATGTCGTCTCATTCAATGAGTCGATACGTCGATAATATTGACGTGAAAAATTGTTGGAGTGACTAGAAAATTGAGGCGTCGTCATTTTGCGGTGATATGAAGAAATTCTATGTAGGTATGACTCTAATTCAGTCTCTGATTCGCCAATGCGCATCTTTTATACCAATTTTTTGTTGGTATCGATTTTTTTTATGAAAATTATATGCTTTACTTTCACGATATTAAATTGCACTGATTACGAAGGTACTCGACGATGGAGACGATGAGAGGAAAATCCATATTGGGACCAATTAAAACTCATTACTTGAAAGCTCGAGTTTTCAATTTATGATTGCGAATTTCTTGTGACAATTTACTATGTCATTAGTAATTGCTATAATTGACATTGAAATAAGTTGAGGATGAAATAGTTGAAGATTGTTTCAAAAATCGCAAAAAATTGACTAACCAAAAGATCGAAATCGTTTATTTGGGTTTATTATATGATCGTGAGTGGAAATTCACTGTTCTCTTCAACTACCTTATCACTCAGAGCTTTCATAGTTGTTCAAGTACGAGCTTTGTAGCTGAATAGCAGTGATAACATTTTCAATCAAAATTTAATCTTATCAAAATCCTGAAAACAAAGTTACTATTGCAATTATTGAGGAAAATCTTTCTACTATTTATTTTTCAATAAATCATCTTTCCATTGATGATTGAATGAAATTCATCAGCGAACTCCCTGTAAATGAATGTGATCTTAGTGAATTCGGAAGACACTTGTCGATTATTCGGATTATAGCTTGAGGGGGTTCATGGATTTGAATCCGTTACACTTTTCTGAACAATATGATACAGGATAATTGGACATTGAATATTAATCGAGAATTGAATACAAAATTTTAGGAAGAAAAAATCATCAAATTATTAATAATAGCTCAGATGTTAATTATTGAATAAAAAGTTTTCCCAAAAATAAAAAAAAATGTTAGATTAGCTCGTTTTTGTTCTACTTTGGGTCATTTTGTTTTATTTCGATGACAATTTGTTTAACGATGCTTCATCGTTTGGTATTTAATTTTATAAGATTGAATTGACATCGACTTGGATAAACAAACATTCAGCAATATTTAACTGCTGATGAGTATTGAATTGATTAATCTGATTTTTTTTTCATTCGGTTAAAAGAAGTACTTCAAATTGAAAAATTAATATCTAAACTAGTGTTCTCAATTTTTGGATTTTTTCTTTCGAAATTTCTAGGTAGGTTATCGCGTTTATCATTATTATTATTGTTATGTACTAGTCTTCAGTACCCAAACCTTTTTATGTATTAGTTACTGTGAAAAACAAAGTGGAAAAAAAAATGTTTGAGTATTTTAATATAAGAAGTATAATAATGAAAATAAATACTCAAATTTCTCCAAACTTTATTTTTTTTCACATATTTATCAGTGTTACCTTGCTTCTGTTTCTGGGTGTGAAGTCTTCTTTGCTGGCCTTCCGCCTTTTGTCCTTCAAGATCATTCTCGCAGCCGCGAACGCCATCTTCTGCGTCTATTTCACACTCAGTTCTGCTATTAATTATATTTATTATTACGGATATTATCTTAAAAATTTCGGCTCTACGTAGTAAATCGAATTATTATTATTATTGTTATTATTTTACAACGAAAAATCGTGTCACTGAAGAATGAACATCTCCATCAACTTCACACCGTATTCCTTCCCGTTTAATTTATCGAACCGAACACTATTGATTATTAGATTTAATGTAACACAGCCACGTTCGACTTGAAACACGTTTTCTTGTGAAATTTTGATAATCGCTTATTAGAATAACAGGATTAAAATCTGCCTCCCTTTTTTCTGGACTAAATTCTGTGACAAGCAACGAACGTAAATTAATTATTTATTATTCTATCGCCTTTTCTTCAAATTATATTATCTCACACCGCATTCCGATCCACTGAACATATGAGCTGATGGTATTTTTATTGATATAATTTTTTCCAGACTCTGAGTCTCGGCTGCATCTTCGCTGGTCTCTCGTTTATTGACAGCTAGAGAGATACGGCCATTGATCTAAAAGAAAAATTCATTTTTACAGTACATGATTTTTCTCGGTCATAACTCATAAAACCATGAGGGCAATGGGCATGAATAGTGTTTCCAGCAGAGACGATAGGACACATATTTCCTTCATTTTTTCACTTTTTTTGTGTCGTCATAAAACCGCGTTCAAACAACAGACGATGATTAACCCGGGGAAGGAGGTACGTGATCGTAATTCGCAACTTTTGTGGACCAATCATCCCACTCTTACCGAACCAGCTCAGGTTATATTGAAAGAGATACACGCAATTTTGATGGAGCTATAAGATACGGTAAAAAAAACGATACTAAGCTCATCCGGATATATCCACGATAATTTATTTATCGCATTGACAACGCATGATTATAATTAATGGATCGAAGGTCGGTAGTAAAAAAAAGCCGTAATAAGGGACAAAATTACCAGCGTGAAGTACAGTGCGGAAAAGAATGTGTACTTCGCCTTCAAAATACTTGACTTGAGGTTCATATTAGAATTTTGTTTCAAAATTATCTTCATAATTGTAGCCTGAAATTGTCATACAAGTAGAGCTTGCGAAAAGTTCAAGTCAACCTGTTTGTGGTGAGTTTTAGAAACTAGTTGGAGCCTATTTTTCGAAAATAAGGTAGCAGAGCTCCAAAACGAAAAACCTTCGATGAAAGCTCAGATAGTAATGATGAGAAATTATTGTATAAATTTCAAATCGATCGGTTAAACGGCTAAGAATCGTATAAAATGTTTCTATAGGCGATCGACGCAAGCTCTACTTCCGTACAAATTATGTTTCTGAAAGTAAGCTCAAGTCGTTCTATTCAGAATCACAATTGGCCATTTTTATTTTTTTTTTGACCCGTCACCAAGAAATTGTACTTTGAAGACAAAGAATGTGGGCAATTCCGCCAATAGGACATGCCGTCTCGAGGAATGTGATATCCGATTTTAGGCAGAGCTTTTTGCCTACTGAAAAGAATCCCACCTTTCAGAAAGAAGAATTCAATATTGAAGTGTATGAAAAATCTCTGTAAAAGAATAAAAAAGGTGTTCGAAAAGCTGAGAGTTTTTCCGATGAAAAACTTAAATGTTTGCATTTTTATTGTAACGCTGAAAATAGTAGAATAAAAACTAGAATTCAAATTTTTCTGAAAAATTGGATAATCGCATTCCTATTGGGCTGAAATTTGGCAAATAAACCAATCTTCGTGCATAAAATGAGAGGAAAAAAATTATGGCAAATTAAATTTTTGAATTTTCAGTATCCTAATTTGTCCTTCTTTCAATGATGGCAGCAATAAGTAAACAGGATTGTATATTCATCGCAAGCTCACAATCAGATATTCGATCAATTCTCCCAACTAATTGGCTCTTCGTGCATTATTAAGCTCCGTGATCGTCGCAATTCTAATCAGAATTTCAAGCTATCAGACCCACAAGTTTCATTATAAATACCCTTGACGAGAATAAAAATCGTCAATTATTAACCCTCCCTAGTCACACAATTATTTTCAGTCCCATAAGAAATACATGGGGTTATTTTGACCCAGTCTGACTGTGAAGGGTTAACAACGTGGAAAAGATATTGGAAAATCAGTACCCAATTTTGATTCTCTCCGAAACGCTGGTAGCGGATTTGAGACAGTTTGAAGAAGTCGGAAGTCCATGGACGAATTCTGTTCAAAATTGTGAAAAATTTTGCCACAGGGTTTCAGCTGTGATCTCGACGACCGGTAGAGTTTCAATTCAGATTTACAGTCACAGCTGCTCCTCTTCAGGCGTCTCAATTGATCAAATGCTACCACCTCACTTTATTCACTTATCGATAAATACATCCGATGTAACTGGGGCACGTCGACCCATTACAAGCCTCGCGAATCTGAAGAATTTCCGCGCTAAATTGAATCCACGGAACTACCCTCATTTAATTACCCGAAAATTCTTATCCAATGTTGCTACATGGGCTAAAGAAACTTTTCGAGACCCAGAAATACGCCATTCTTAGAAACAGACTCTTGAAGCGATCATTGAAGATGAAGGGACAGTTAAGATACGCGCAGGCGTCAAGTTTTCTCATCCTAGTGAGGAAAGTGGATCATTGCCGATGTGCGCATGCGCGAAATTTTTCTCACTATCCCGAATCTGGTTATTCCACACATGTAATGTCATTCATCATATGATTTACGTTGTGATTTTGATCAAATACATAAAAAAAAATCACGTAATAAATCATGGAGGCACGAATCGTCAGATAAAATTTATCAAACATCGTATGATCGAACATATAGTTTATCATGTAATTTGTTTAATATTATATCTAAGAGTCACATAATACACGATTTCCCACATATTTGGTTGAATTCACTAGATTAATCACATGATGAATGACGTGAAGATTCCATTCATA
Source organism: Euura saliciscinereae (assembly GCA_018420115.1). Taxonomy (NCBI): domain Eukaryota; kingdom Metazoa; phylum Arthropoda; class Insecta; order Hymenoptera; family Tenthredinidae; genus Euura; species Euura saliciscinereae. Next base: position 29,288 of record JAFFZH010014695.1, read on the forward strand.
ACATTATATGATTCATCACATCAACCGTTTCGGTAGTGTTTTCTGCAAACAATAACTATATTGTGTAACAAGGGACGAAAGCTGGCGATTATAAGACGTGTGTGAAGTTTGTCACCCGAGCCAAGTTAGGACAGGCGGACAGCAATCACACAATTTGCAAATCAACAGTCGTCCCTTGTCACACATAATTTTTTTTCATAATAAGAATGATGGGGTTGAATGACAGTAGCGGGACATAACCTCCAATTTCGTGAAATTGATGAAATTGTGGACTGCGCATGGGCAAATCTAACCTCACGCCATCGTCATGCTAAACCGCCATGCAAAGCTCCACTTTTCACGCACGTATATATTATAGAAAATATATCGTAACTCTTTTTGTGAACATAATATGAAGAATCGGCTCGATCACATCCTAGATAATAACTTAGTGCATTTCTCCTCAAATTTTCGTCTACGTAAGTACCACGATTTTTTAGATTTGATGTACACAACAACTCTGAGAAAAATCATCTCTTCAGGATAATTTATTCCCATAAAATCCCATGTTTTTTTCTTCTTGGAAACAGTAAAGTTTTTTTTAGAAAAGCAAAATCTATGTATAAGGAAGAATAAAAAATCAATTGTTTTTTTCTCTGCCTTTTTATTCATTGTTATAATTCTGTTTTGTTGCAGGGAAAAAAAAATTCGCGGAACTATATTATAAAGAACTGCATTTGTTCTCTTTGACAGAAGCCCTTCACTTTTTTTTTTTTTACTGTCTTATATTTTCTATTGTCGGTGAACAGGCAGCGTCAAAAGAGGCGGAAGATGACGATGACGATTGTTCAAAATGAATGGGAGAATCGCACAGTACTGCGAGAAGTGAAACTGTGGTGAACGAGGAGAACCGCGCGTCCCTTGTAAAACACAGAGTTGTTTTGTTACGGAAATGACAATGAGTTCTCACCCCTCACGTGACTAACGAGATTCTCAACGGGGTTGTGTAATTGAATTCCTCCCCTGTACCACCGCTTTATGAAATAAGTGTCACTACCAAATGCAAGGAAAAGGGTTTGAAGCTCGAAACTAGGCTGTACGATTATACAGCTCATACGTCTCGTCTCGCCTCCCGCGGACGCAGCTCTTTCGCGAAACTGGAGCAGAATTAATTTTGCTTCGATTAATGGTCCGCGAAATTATGAAATAATCATAAGATTGCGTAGGAAAGACAAGGGTGAAGAGAATTCAAGCTAAGGGGTCTAAAACTTGATTTGCCAATTCCATCTCATATTAGAACCGTTACATGTGATGTCCTATTTTTTAATCGATTATCATGTTTCATTAGAAATGATGAACTATTGAGTTCCACGCAATGAGGGGAATTATGCAAAGGCACACTGCATTCAACAAAGTTCACAAATGAACATGCATAAGATTCTTTTGTTACGGTACGGACTTATAATTTACAAACTCTCCTTGCGTGCTTATACACCTTACTTCGCATTCTGCAGAACGATTATATAAAGTAAGTTTGTCTAATTTACGACTGTATCTTTGTAGCTACTTTTCAAGGAGCTTAGAGGCATCAAGGACTTTTGTTCGCCCCACACAATTCGAAGTTTTTATTGCCACAGTTGGATCGTTTCTCTTTCCAAAGTCTAAAATTAGAGTTACAGAGTACAAGACATGCCTCAACTGTCCAATTTTTCACTTATTTCGTTCTGGGCCCAAAATTCAGAATTCATGAGAAATAGAGAAATATGCTGATAGAGAGATATTTTTGATTATTCTTTATCAGCATATTTGTAAAAAGAAATGATTCTGATCAACAGAAATTGAACAAAAAGTTAATCAAAGTCTCCAAATACTTATTCAAACTAGATTGTGTTACGGACAATAATTAGTGGAACGAATTGAAACAAATAGCCCATCAATCTGAAATACAGAAATTAATTGGGAGTAAAAAGTCAAGTTGGATTGACTTGATTAATTGTCCATTCGATCGGAGAAAAATAATTACTGCACGTCTCGCTTCGAGAAAGATTTTTCATTACCTAATTCCGAAGAGCTGGTGCATAATGAAAGTGCCTTCAGAAGTCTGCACAGAGATCCCAGAGACTTTTTGAACTGATGACAAAATTTGAATTCACGCAAATCGCTCTCTCTTCATTTACCCTTAGGTTTGTGTCTTCCCTCAGGCGAAAATTTCAACGTTAAGTATAATTTTCATTAATCCACGAGTCACAAGATGATGTTATTATAGTCGACAAAGTCTCGCCGGAGTTAAAATCCCTCGCCAAATTTGACTCTACACTTCATCTTCTGGAAAATTTATGACAATATTTCTCTACAATGAACATTACGAATGGAATAGAAAATTCCAAGAGAACTCGAGCTTTTATCGTTGATTTAACGCGGGCCATTCATTTCGCTATATCCCATGGGCTTCATGAAGAACGTCCATCTGTATAACACCTACTTTTCGCACCTTTCGTCTTTACAGTTTCAAAGAATCTCCAAAAATTCCGGGTATATCCTCAAATTGTCTACTAGATTATCCAACAGTCATCGAATTCAAGTTTTGGCAGGATTATTCGATGGAGATAGAAATCTGTGCAAAAATGTGCAAAAATAATGGGAGTTTGTTCAAAAATTCATAACTTTTCAATAAATGAAGATAAAAAAATGGGCTTCACACTTGAGAATAGATATTTGTGACCGGAAATACGAAAAGAGGACACAGAAAAACCTAATTTTAGGAATGAAAATGAAGAAAAGTGACGTAGAAATCTGAGAAATCCGGATCCATTTACGTGAGGGAAATTTTAGTTGAGAATTTTGACTGTTTCCTAGAAGATCCAGTTTGCTGACGAAGGGTTGAAGACGTGAATACCAACTCCTGAGGATATAATTCACAACTATCTAATTTACCAAGTAATTATCCAGCCCTTGCCAAGTTTAATTTTAATCCTCTGTAACTCAGTTGTAATTTGAAACAGTCTAGTGGAAAAATTGAAATTACTTTCTCAAGTCTCGGAGAAAAATTCACCCACACTTATTTATCCTTTACGTTGAAAAAAAAATCGCAAAAAAATCGCAAAAACTGCACGAAGCTTCGCTGTGTTCCGATCATCACACTGAATTTGATTTCCGTTCGTTGGACGTTCACTTCGTTCGGCGTCAATAATAATGTGAATATCAATCAATCCGCGTCACGAAGTGCTTTTACCGCTTCACAGACGTCAATTCATTCGCTAAAATTGCTGATAATGGACGGAAGCTTTGTGCGAATTCATTTAACCGAAATGTAAAGTGGCTTTAAACTTATGCATGCAATCAAAGTTTCGAACAGGGTCCAACTGCTCTGCAAAATTCATGCTACCACCGAGTAGCTCACGGATACAGACGTCCTTCCCTCGAGATTCGCGACTCACTTTCAACTCGCCACTTTTGGAAATCATGAAATTCTGGATACAGTCATTAAATTTTCCCGCGCTAATTGAACCCTGAACCAACCCCACAATTAGCTTCAAAAAAAAGTATAAGGATCTCGAAGTAGGGTCGAAGATGGAGGATTGTTAGGATGCTTCGTTTGGTTTCCGGTTAGAGATGAAAGATATCGAGCCTCCGGCGTGAAGATGGTGGATAAAGTTCTCCTCGAGCGGAAGGGTAAGAAATATCCGTCTGATTAACCTTTTTTATTGTCTGTCAGGCAGTAAAACCGAAGTGCAAATTCACTTTCGACTTTTTATCAGCTGGATACGAATGGTCTTCCACCCGACTGACTCCGAGGTCATCATGGTTCACGGTACCGCACCCCAGTTCGACTGGGGTCGAAGAAAGGATTTTCGTCAAGGGTCTGGGGCCGGGTTTAGAGTCTCGGAGTCCGGTGCATCATCATCTTTCACAATATTTTCCTTCTGCGAAAGGGGTTGGAAATGTGCGACTTGGATTTGCCACATTAGGGTGGAAGAGATTTGGGAGGAAAACATGGAACGATAAATTTGAAAAATAAAATCAAAAGGCGTGAGTGGAAATTCTAGATTTGAAAAATTACTGATTCTCCGGAATTTCAATCGAACATCAAATGAAATCATCAAATTGGCCCGATATAATAATTTGAATGATCATCACTGAGGATGAAGTGCATTTTCAGAGTTTTTAAATCGAATTCTTACAAATTATGTAAGATACCCTCCGAACTTCTGCGATTTTTTTTTTTTTTTTTGCTTTTTCGAAAAGAACTGCTTTTATTAACGAGACGATTCTCTTCTAAGATACAAGTATTTGGATTATTCTGTACTATTAGATACTCAGGTAATGCAATTCAGTCTGTAAAACTGATCATGAGCATTTTATCCTAAGTAATTACTGATTCTAATCTTCATAGCTCGTTGTGGGTCTAATGGCTGACAACAATTAGACACCACTTCAATCTACATACGGAATACCATTTTTTTCAATCTAGATACTCTGCTCCAGTTCTTGATTAGATGGGACTACTTTTGCCTATTTTTTGAAAAAAGATAGCAGAGAGAGAAAAATAATTCTTTCAGTTGTATGAGAAAGGGGCTGATCTCGGCCTGCTATACCCCCTACCTATCGGAGTGGCCGGGATCTGGAGTGGCATTTGATGTAATAACTCCGATAAGGGGGCCATTGAAGGTTCGATAAATTTCTCTCGAGAATTTCGACAAATTTTATTCGACCAAATGGCAATTATATGCATCGACTAGAGGGCTTGAAAGCTTGTTGATGACCACCAAACGGAATCACCCCTCATTTATTATTTGCTTGTAAAATAGATTTTAGGCAATTATTAAACAGAAAAAAGTATTAAAAACGACATCAGGAGGAAATAACAAAAAAAATTATGGAATAATTTCGTTTTTATTTCGCTGTATGATATGATTTACTGGTCCTCTGCGTCAGGGTGTAAATTTAACATCGCATTTCACCGCTGATAAAAAACAGGAAAAAAAAATCTCTTCAGCCGGTGAAACGGTTGTATCGATATCGTATTTCGGTATGGCGTAATATGATCATTCCCCTTTCCTTTCAGTGGGAAATGGAGGAATTGGGGTTTTCGTCCTACCCCGCTTGAAAACGCGTCTTTTCATACATGCGAAGCGGGTGGAATCTGAGTTATTGTCACCGCTTGGCTAGCGGGCGCACATTTCCATTACAGCCCGCTTCGAGCGGGCGGAAAATATGAAAAGGCGTGGTTTTCAAGGGGAGGGGACGAAAAGTATCTTCTTTCCGCCCTTGATACACAATGTACTATTTTTTTTTTTACATGTAGCCGAAATCTGGAAAAGTTACGATCTCGCCGGTAAATGAGAGTCGATTATTCTGTTTTCTGATAAAGGGATATCAGGTCAGCAGTACGATAGGATATATATGTACATTGAAGCAGAGAGCACGATATTAAAAACTTCATTTCTGACGACATAATTATGCTAACAATTATGTTTTCCTTTTGCTTGTTGCACGTAGGTATATCGCGTTCTAATGTGGTGTAAAAAATAATCCTAACACGAGGTACTCGGGTGTTTTAATGAGGATTCTGTTCGTGTAATTTTCCCACGAACTGACTTTTTAATTTTTCAGCTTTTTGTTTCACGTTCGCTGCCTCGCCTCGAAGTATTATACGTATGCAGCGTTTTTTGCGATTATATTAAATATTTCCTGAAACGTTGTTGTTAATTATAATTCCCTGCTTCTAGCACATGAATTTATTAGTAGGTATATACTGCGTGTTTCGACCTTTTAACGCATCCGGACCGTGCGAACTTATATGGCTGATTGAAAATTCAAAAATTTATTTATATTTAGTTAAAACCCTGACAGAAATTAATTTTAGCCCACGTATAAACGACCGAAGTTTATTATTACACAAGTTTTCCATTTTCCCGGAAGGCCGCCTCAGGTACTATAATTACCTACATGGCTGTTCTGACATGAATCACAATTGCGAAATGTGAAAGTGAAAATTTCACCCTCGGAAAATAATTCTAACGTTTTTTACCCTACTTCAAAATTCCGTTCAAAAATCACGAGTAAAAAAACCACCTCTGGAATTTTTCCATCAAATATCTCGAATTCTTTGCCACTTGAGAATCGATCAGCAATCGACTCGAAGCCTTTCCCGGCTCTTTCCAGCTCGTGGCTCGTAGTGAAAAAGAGAAAAATCATCAATTCTAGATTTTTTTGATAGGTTTGTAAAATCTGTTAATCATAGGTTGTAGATCGTTTCATCAGCAGCTGTCAGAGAATCAGTCAGATAGTTTTTCCAAATCAAAGTATAATTTTTCTTCTGGGACCTTTTTCCAAATTTTCAGTAACTTATTTCCATTTTCTGGTATCAGGGGCCATTTTGTTAGAATCCTGAATCATACCATGTTTTTTTTTCAATATAATACGTCATGAAAGCTCCTTTCTACTTGGCAGTGAAATCGTTGAAAAAATTAGCATGATGTGATTCGTTTGAAAAGTTCAATTGGAGATTGAAAAACGCTATCGTTTGACAAAAAAAAAGTCTTATTGATTGGAAAAAACGAAATTATTCCGGAAAGAAAAGAGTTCAAAGATGAGACAGTTTTACAATTTCAGGACAGTAAAAAGCAGAAAAATCCAAGAAGATTAAAAAATTAGGAAAAACAGAATGAAAATAAAATCCAAATTTTTCACCCAAGCCTAATTGGAAATGCAATTATCTTGAAATGAAAGCAAAATTTAAAAGCTCGTAGTCTTCACAGATCGAGTGGAATTTTTCTCACTTCAATAAATCGTTTTTCAAAAAGCTCTCAAGTCTAGACTTCGAGAGAAACGTTTGCTACTGTAAAACGAACCAGTAGCTGAGAAATATTTCGACCCGCAACAGCTGGCAGTCGAAAATTAATCGTCGAGAATCTATATATTACGGTAAAAAGAAAAATATCCACTCGGAAAATTCAATTATCATTATTATTCAATGGAGTGCAATTATTCTTCTGTCCTATTTTTCGCTATTCGCCACCTTCGTACAGTTTTTTTCTGCTAAAAATTGTATGAATTTATCGTTATTCGGAATTACTCTGTACTCTGCCTACACAGTAAAACTTCAGGAATCAATTAGCAAGCCTACGGCCTTAACTAACACCCTCCTGACTCCTCGCGAACGTACTTAAAACAAGCTGCACCACCCCATTAGGGTAGCTTGTCGTTTTTTTAGTATGAGAAGCTTTCATTCACGCGAACCCCTCGCACGATATGCGCGGTTATGGGAGGTTTTTCTTTTCATTTTCTTATTGTTAGTATTATTATCGCGATCTCGTGAACCACTTATCCTATACTCTTTTGTTATCGCGAACGTTGCCAATTTAGCAATCATCATTCGCAAGCTTCATTCATAAAACTTGAACGTTTCGTTTCGTTTTGGTGCTGGGGAACGACGTGAAATTTCGAACAACGATTTTGTCTTCTATTGTACAGTAAAACAGATACAATATAAAAGATAAGATAAAGCAAAACTTGGGAGGGAAGAAAAAATTGATTAACTTGGTTCGCCTAATCCGATAGAGTAAAAAATTAGAAGGAGGTGAAACAATGAATGAACAAAAAAATGCTCGTTTTGATAAAATACAAAAGAATACGATAACGATGCAATAGACAAGAGGCAAAAAAAAAAAAATTAGTCGAAACAATGAACAAAAAAAAAACTGATATTGTTTCGATACAATAAAATAGACTACGATACCCGAGATAAAAGGAAGCAAAGTGGTAAAACAATTCAATAGATAAACTGAGGCAAAACGATACACAAAAGAAAAACTTGTCTTGATACGATTCGATACATATAGACGAAGAAGCTTGAAAATAATTAACAATATGATACAATAGAGAAAAAGAGGCATAGCAATAAACAAAAGAAGAAACTTTGCACTGCCTTCTTTTGAAAATTAAATTAAGATCGTCAAAGTGTGGATAAGAGCTTGAGCTTTCACCCAGCGACTCAAATAGATCGAGCAACAAGTAAATCGTCGCTTCATCAATCCCACAACAATAATTGGAAGAATTGAAAATGACTGTTTCACAGTGGAAAAAAAAGTTTGTGAAAATAGTTGAACTTTCTGATATCAGGGGAGTCAAAATGACAAAAATTCGACTGGACAATGTAAAATGAAACATTTATTTCTCCTTTTCAACACTGCAATCGTGATCGTGAACTCGAACAGCGAAACTCCGATGCTTGGTGCGATTCGATAATCAGTTACACCGCGAGAGGATTATTTGATCAAACAGAACTGCATACATACACGTATTTCGTGCGGATTAAAATAACCGCGTGGTTTGAACCGGAAATTAAATTCGATAGTATTCATTCGAAAACGTGAATGGAGGGTTTAATGAACATGCATTTGACGTTTTTATTTCAGCTTTTCATTCACTCTAGGCTCGAAAGCGTCAACGTTGTGGCAATTTTTGCACCGCTGAATATCGCATTGATGCACAAAAAATTCTTTCATCCCCAGCTTGATCCAGTTTTACTATTTTGAATTGCATTGCTTCAATTTTTCATCTTCAACAAGAACATTCGAGTCTTGAATAATTTTTTACGATCTCGAAGGTCAGTCTCATTAGTCAATTTCTAGCGCAACGAGTTTTAATTATATCATTACACTCCAAATAATTTTATCTTCGGAAGAGGTGACGTAATAACATCGTATTTCCTTGGAATAACAGTTGGGCATTCAAATCTCATAAAAAAGCTTTTCATTGTGTCGCCGGAGGCGATTTTAATCTGCGGTCGGAATTTAATGCTCTAACTTTCCACGTGATGTTGGTCCATACGACGCGTAATAGAGAAAATTTCATATTTCCCAACGTGGGATGATATCAACGGGTAAAATTATGCGCATAAGTAAATAAACCAGAACCTTATCTCGTTCTATCGTAGTCTCGGTTCATATCCGGCTTGTTTACGGTGATAATCAGAAGGGTACCAGATGGGATGAAGGCTATGGCTACGTATCGAATTACACCCCTTATTACGAGAAACTACATCTGTACAATCCTCGGAATACGTACGTAACACAAACTTTCAGGTTTAACCTAAATGGAGAAGTTTCATGAATTTTTTTGATCCTCTTATCCGATAATTCAATGATTAGGATTGATGAAAAAAATATTACACCTAATTGTTTATCGTTGGTTTTCACGTGAATCAAGTTTTTTGCATACAGTGTTTGAATTTCGCGGTCGCGTGTGACGTCACACAGTACCCACCGTCTGGCGGCGCTACTGAAACTTACTCAATCCTTTTCCATACTCAGATTTCGTGATTTACATATAGCTTCAAGCTCATATTGTATAGAATGAAATCGTAGTTTCGAAGACATTCAGGTGTTTTTAGAAAATTACCATAGGGCAGCGGCAGCGTGATGTAACCTCCAAAAATACGTTTGGCGCGTTTTTCCACCTGAATTTTCACCTTCCCAGACTTATTGAGTTATTTTCATGACAAACTTGTTGCTTGGCTGAATTATTTCAGTGTATTGACTCGTTTTCCGGAAAAAATTCAAATCTGTTTCCCAATAGAGAAACTTAGCATAACATCTCAAGAACTGAACGCGATACAAAATTGGAGAACAGAAAAGAAAAATCAATACATCAACTACAACAAATCAAATTAAATTATAAATGAGTAAAAAAATCATTCGTCGAAATTGGGATTCGTTACGTAAAAAAATACTGACCATATGACCACGGATTGCTTCAACTTTTTTTTTTGTTTGTAAGGAAATTCAATCGACTCTGAAACTCTTCATCAGTATCAGGGAAAAACCTTCTTCCTCGTTGATCGAATCATTTTCACATGACATAAGATCGATCTATTCACAGCTCCAAGCTCCTTGATTCCGTGAAGCCTGAAGCATCTCGTGTGTTACGAAGCGACAATAGGCGACGTAACAATATAATCAATTGATCAATTGATTGAACACATTCGATAATATACAGTGTCGAAGCGATGATGACTGCTGCATCAATATTACATGTACAGATAACTCGCCGTAAGCGTTTCTGTTCCGAAATCCGGCTCCTCCGACCAGTCCCTATTCCTATCTTTGTTGCTCCCGTGGGAAATGGTATAGGAGAGTATTGATCACACCCACGCTCCGACCCACCCTGTCCTGGATACCAGCCCCTGCCTCTCTTCATCTCGGTTCTCAGCTGGACCAGACCGCCATTTATTTGGATTCGAGGAAACCTGGGCACAGTCCTGATCCTGAGAATCGGGTCTTTTATAATTGGCTGTCGAGCGCATTCAAAAGCTCAAAGATGATCAGAACTTTGATGAAAATGTGAAGAATTTTCGAGTTCTTGTGTGTCAAGGTATTTCATGCCTTCGTGTCATCGAGATTCCTTTCGGTTTGTTCCCGTGCGGAAATGAGAGTATTTCCTAACGTCGTGGCCCTCGAGCACATCGTGTAACATCACACTCATACCGAAAGCTCAGGACTCTTCTGGGGCACGATGTTTTGAGAGCATGCTCCAGTCTTTTTTTACTCTTCTTTACCGACCGTACGCGGTTTTCACTTGTTTTCACTGATAGCAAAGCCTACGCGTCGCGAGTGACGAATTCCGAAGATGTATATCGGAAAACTTATTTGTTTCGTGCAACAATGAAGACGTATTCTTGAAAACTGCACAAAATGGTAATTGTCGATGTCAAGCGGTGGTCGCGGCCATGATGAACGGGCGAAACTCACAATCACCGCTTGACATCGACAATTACCATGTTGTGCAGTTTTCAAGAATACGTCTTCATTGTTGCATGAAACAAAGAAGTTTTCCGACATACATCTTCGGAATTACATCTAGAATTGCGCTGTTGGTTCTTTTTCCGCGCTCGTGACGCGTAGGCTTTGCTATCAGTGAAAACAAGTGAAAACCGGGTACGGTCGGTAAAGAAGAGTGAAGAATGACTGGAGCATGCTCTTAAGGAGGGTCACACGACTTTAGCTACTACGGCGTATTTGGTCGAAGTCTTATGCATATACTTCGCACAAAACGGTCTGAAAGATTAGAAAATTGCTACAGGGCGAGTCGCGACAGCCTAGGTGGTAATTTATAACATAAAGTGAGAGAAAACGCCACGAGCTAGGTACAAGAAATTTCTCATCCTGAAAACTAAACGCTCAAAACTCGCAGAAAGTATTCCTTTATTTTCAAGAATATCAATTTTCCAAGAGGTTCCAGAAAATACATCTCAACGTTTTCATCATGCCCGTCTGATGAGACCCCGGTTGAAAAAACTGAGCTTTTGCTTCGAGGATTGACGAAGTGGGGGGGTTGAGACAGAGAGGCTGAAGTGTTCTGACAAATTGCTGAATGATGACACTTGATGCCTTATATAATGAGAAATTAAGTTTCTTATTAGCTAATTTGCTGCTTTCTCATTCCCTGCCACTAGCTCGACTTTTAATGGTGATTGATCGAGGCAGCTCCCGGTATTTCGTATACGTTTATGAACCCGAGGACCTCGCGGAAGCTTGTTTTCAAATTAACACTCCTTCGAAAACGAGACCAGAATTTATACCGGCTCTGAATCCGACGGCAGACTCTTACCGATAATTACCTACGTGCGCCGAAGTTCGTGGATCTGTATTATGACAATGGTAGGAATCTTTCTTTCTCTCACTCTTGAGGAACTTGATCCTGCACTTTTTTTTACGAGCGATACAAACCAACGTTGCACAGAACCCTGTCGAATGACGAGAAGTCATTTGTATGAGGAACGGAATCGGTGTAGACTTGCGAAATGGGCGTTTGGAACAGTGCCAGAGATGTTGTTAATCCTGTTCGGTCTCACTGGCCAGATTTTACCTGTGTCAGCGTCAAATGCGGCCTCGGCCAATTGAGAAAAATTATACACCGCTACAGTAAGATTTCCACAGTCAGACTTTTCGGTGACATGACCGAAACCGGAAGTTGAGATTCTCTCGAATTTGTATCTGATGCTCATTACGAAGGATCGTTTCTGGACGAAGTGCTTGACACATTTATAGAAGCAAACAACTCTCCAAACCATATAGAAAACATGTTTGGCGATTCAATATCGATTACAGGTATTTGCAGAAGTGGATGTGCTATGTGAGCACCGATGTCTTGACTTGTAAACAAGATTCCAGTAGAACCGTTGGACCGATTTGGACCAAATTTGCACAGGATAATATTCCCGTCAAGAAGACGTGAAAATAAGCTTCTCGACTCTTTCCCACTTCCGGTTCGCAAACGGTAGTCACTAACTTCGTAATTTTTCAAGATAGACTGACGTCAGGGTACGATCAGTGTCTCGTGAACGGAATTCTAGTCGATCCGCTGGACCAATATGGACGACTTCTTCACAGGATACTGTTCTCATCGAGAAGATGTGGAGATAAGCTTTCAAGCCCAATCCTACTTCCGGTTTGGAAATGGCTGCCGCTAACTTCGCAATTTTTTGACAGAAAAAAAAACAGTTTTGCTTCACGTGAAAGAGCAGGAAGCTTTTTGGTTGAAACTGGAAAGTTTTCCTCGCGAATTTCCCCCAGATGGAGGATATTAGTCGGTTCGTAAAACTTTCTCATCAATTTCCGGCTCCAATTATTGCGAGAGTTTTGAAATTTCGGGAATCCCCTGATGGTTGAATGAATCGTTGGGCGTGCCGCAGGTTCACGTCCCAGTTACGGTATTGAACTGCACCCCCGATGGTCGGCTGTACTCGGTACATGGTAGATAGGTACAGAGAATAGTGGTCTGTCACTCCTTCCCACGGATAGCCGCGAAGTGCTGTTTGACTGTAACCAATCGTGAGACTGGAAAAGCGGTTGGTTGCCTTTGATCCCGTCGCCCACCGTCGCTATCGAATCAATTACCACCCCGTCGGGATGTTATTGAGTCATGTTATGTAAGCACCCCAGTTATCACGTGATTTTACCGCAGGGAGTTTCGCATGTGATCCACTCGTTCGATGTTAGGATAAAATAGAAAAACAACGAAAATGTCGGAAAAGTTAGAAGACAATTTTTTAAGCGCTTTTCACGACGTTACAAATTAGGATCGACTCATCAATTCTACGGAAAGTACTTTTTCAAGTACTTTGAAGCATGTGAAGTAAAAAAAGCCCAAAAAAGCACATTTCCACTGCCGCGAATACTTTCCAGTTCTTATTCACAACTTGAATGTTTTTTGAGTACTTTTTGCTCCACAGTACTTTCAGATACTTACTACTTCACAGTTCGTTCATATCCGCATGGCCACTTCATGGTCAATCAATAATTAATCTATCAAAGTGTTTCTTGTCTCTTCTGAAAGTACTTTTCTAAGTGATCGGAAAATCGGACCCCTTTATTTCACTGCGTTGTTCAATCGTATAATTCATAGAGCTGACCGTTTTCCACTCAAAACTTCAGACCTTGACGAATTTGTGAATCTTCGAGCTTTGTCCGATACCAAAATATTTCGAGTCCTTGAGAATTTACAGAAAATCCATCTAACTCATGTTAACTTTGGAAGTCAAGATCCAAAAATTAGTCATGCAAGTCCTGATAGTCATTCCGAAAGTTTTTTTGTTTTTTTTTTGCACAATCATCATGAATGTCTTAACCCAGTAAAACCGTCGTGTCTCATTAATCTCGTGAAGATAGCCAGTCGGAAAACTTGGCTTCGATTTATCGCTGACGGTACTTGAGAATATTTGGACCCACGCGACCGCAATAAGGGACGCAGGAACAGTTCCGTTAATGTCATATCCTCTGCCAATAAAATATATGTGGGGTAAATGATACGTGAGAGGGCGGTTATCCACGTCAGAAATTGTATGACGGTCCAGATTACGATAACTCATCGTAATAAACGACGCTTTGTGATAGAGGCGATAACGCGGCATTCGCCACTTGGCAAGATCCGTATCGTAGAATTCAAGGCCCGTGTATACGTAAAATTTACGTAGTTTAAACCCATTGAAAAGAAACATCGCTTCCTTACAAGACTTCTTACATCCCGTTAATACCCGACCTCGTAAATCTTGTTTAGTCTCTGGTCGATCGCGCGAGACCAAATAAAGAATTTCGGGAATCTGCAAACACTTTCGAGAAGGACGGAATTCAGAATTCCGGAGCTGCGATTTGCAAACCCACGAACATTCGAAATCGAACTCAGAAGAGGCTGAAGTGATTTGTCATGTGATTTTGTGAACTATCTGTTTCACTGGAATCCATAAACGTTGCTTCAACTTTTTTCCTTTCACTTGTCTTCCCTGAGTTATTCATGACAATTCAATTCAATTCAAGCCGGAAACAGACGTTCAGTCATCCCTTCACGTAAGCCACGAGTCTGATCATGACTAAATGATTCCGCAACCCTCAGGGAAAGAATCGCGAAAATTGTTCACTTATCATTTTAGGGGAGGTGCTGGGAGCTTCGGAACGAAAGACACAGGCATCAAAACGTCACTTTTGAATCCTGTTTTGAACCGACTTCAAAAAAGGAGGAGGTTCTCAATTCGATTGTGTTTTTTTTTAAATGTTTGTTACCTCATAACTCCGTCATTTATCAACCGATTTGGAAAATTCTTTTTTTATTCGAAAGGGTATACTTTCAGTTTGGTCCCATATAAATTTCATCGAAATCGGTTGAATAGTTTGGTTTTGAAGTAGGTTTTTTTGTCACTCGTGACGCTTGTAGATCCATAAAGTGACAATTTATAACAGCTAACTTAAAAATACTTGATGAGAACTGGGAAATTGAGAAGGACCCTGTGATGTGGAGACTGTTCGACGATGAATGAAAGCAATTTAAATTGTTGAACGTGCACTCCATGCCAGTCAAGTTCCTTTCTTTTTTCCAATTTCCTTCTTGTTTTTGACGTTCGGTATTATCGGTACGTTTTCACCGCTCGGATTTCGAATATCCGATCTGTCAAGCTCGTGCTTGAGTTTCGAAACTTTCACGTGTTTCATTGTATTTCGCCATCCAGAATTCATTTGCACTCTATCTATCAGTAAAAATGTTTTCCGCATCTCAATCACGAGCTTCTTTTTATAGGAATTGGGTTTCTTGCTTTTTCTCAAATTAAACAGCTTTGGGTCCAGGGCTTTTTCTCTCTCCTAAACGATTGAAGACCTAGTGTCTTTTTTTTTCTGGTTCTTGTTCTGGGAAGCGTGAATTTCCGGACCTTTTCATCCCCGCCATAAACGAGAATCCCTTTCACTGAACCTTCATACAAAATGAAACTTCTAAGGCCTCGTTATTAATTCGGGGTTCGAACCAACTTCGTTAATGGCTCGGGTCGCTGAAGTATGTCCTATGTGTGCGTCGCATAATTTCTTGGTTGGAGGGTTTAACCAGATAAATAAATCAATCGATTGGAATTCAATATTAATTTGCTGACTAAACGATTGTAGATGATTTCTAGAAAATCCTAGTTAAAGTTCTCTCTTGATAATCTTTTCATGGAAAAATCCTTTACCTTTCTACATTATTACCTCTTCTCGTTCGTAACCAACCAATTAAAAAACTTTCCAGACATTATTTCCCCGTTATTTACGACTCTTATATAGTTCAGGAATAACAATCGCTGAGTGATTAAACCCGCTTTTCCTTATCTCTTGCTGGATAATTGAAACAAAAAATAATAGCTCCGTAAAATATAATTTTTAGTTTCCACGATATGGTGGATTCAAACAAAACGTAATAACGCCAAAAATACTGTCATCACCGATTCAATTTTGAAGAGAAAAATATCTGACTTACGATTAGGATGTGCAAATATTTGAAATGCCCGTTTTTGTGTGCACAAGAAAACGTCATTGAGCAATTTGAACTTTTAAGAAATTGAACCACAGATTCGTAATTAGTGACCCAAAAACCATCTGGTACCAACTTTTATTCAACGATGATTACAATGGTGATTAAAATAACCTTTTTTTTTATCAAACCTTTGAACTTTCCGTCATTTACTCTGCTTCCAGCTTTTTGCAAATGCAAATCTGACCTCAGCTTCGTGATCCGCGGTTCGAAAATCCTTCGAGTACAAATTTTTAGAAGATTTAGATTCGCCATTTTGAATTTGGCAAAACTTTCAAACTGAAAGCAGACCTTACTTAAGTTAACGTTTATTAAGGGGATGGTCTTGTAATTAGATGGAGATTTCCCATGCTCCCTGTGTATGTAGATCTGGTATCAAGTAAAAGCAGAGTTCAACAGTTGAGGAGCTTCAGCAGACCTCGACAAATTTCGGGGCTGGAATGAATATTCATTTTCATCGCGTCAAAAGGCTTTTTCTTTCATTTTTTCCCTTTCATTCCCTAATTAGCTTCGTGCGTCGAGTTGATGATCTCGAACGAGAAAAAAAGTCTGTCAGAGAAAACCAATTGACTCCCGTTTCAATCGTGTGAGTGAATGCAATTAGCGAAGTGAATTTCTACGATTTGGGGTAAAATAAATAGCAAAACAGGGCTAACGAAGTAGCCTTGACTCTTAATCGGGTTTGGTTCACGTAATTCTCGCATTCAGCAGAACCCAAGGGCCGACAGACGCGCGTCACGCACATCCCGAACACGAGGCACGCACGAGCTGTCTACTTTATTAAACGGAACTTGTTACCTATCGCAATGTTTAATGCACGAAGAAATTAGGCAAAGTACCGAAAGCGGGAAGACTGGAGGGCGAAAACCCGTAATTTCTTAGTGTTTTACAACACGGAAACCTCACGGATTTAATTGAAGCAATCTCGTAAGTGGGAACACCGTGATTCACGAACTTACGACACACTTGATGACCCGCAGTTCGTTTCAAAAATCTGAGTGATTAGATAAACAAATTCTCAAAATCTCGTTGATAAATGCAAGCGTTTATCCAACTTCGGAAACTCCGATATTGGAAGGTAACTCCAAGGGTTGGTCCGGTCGTGGTTGGTTAACCCTTTCTGGGTTAAAACGCGATATAGTTTACCAGGCTGTAACTTTGTAATCCACTTGAATCACCAACCTCCACAGGCAACCAAACCGCATCCCACACCACCACGTTTTTCGAATTCAAGCTCCGAAATTCTCATCCATTTGTCGACAGATCCGTTCCCGAAAATCCGAAGGTCTCATTTCAGACTTTTTATCAAAAGTAGAAAGTCCGAATTCACCATCTGATCAAGTAGACATGGACTTTGGGGGATTTGATCACGTGGTTTCTCGAATTTGATTCTTGGAACCGTAAACATGATACGATTTCTGGTTTTCCAGGAGGGTAAACGGTCCTTTTTTTCGAGACCTTTGGTCGTTTTTCACTCCATTTCACAATATCTCGTTCGGCTTATGAAGAAGAATTATGAATAAGGGGGGAGGTCAACCATTCAGTATACTCTGCAGTAAAAAGTAAAAACGCATCATTGATGAAGAAGATTTAAGTTACAGCGAAGGGATCAAGTACTGGGTCCTTGCATCTTTCTCTTTATTCCAGCGTTGTCTTTTGCTACATCGAAAGGATCAGAAACTAGCACACGGTTTTATCAGGAGATTGGAGACCGCTTTTTTAATTAGCCCCTCCTGATAACGATTAATTTATTTCCTCTTGTTTTGCCTGAATGAGAAGAGAATAATCTGAATGTCAAGCTTGACATTCTTTTAAATTCAGAAATCGGACTATTCACGTTATGTGGAAGCAAGTAAAGCTCCGAAATGGATGTGAGTGATCATTTGTGTTGAAATCGTCAATGGTTTCATTCAGTCCCCGTACGGAATGACAAAATCAAGCGATGCGTAACATGAACTTTGGTGGCAGCGGTGTGATACCGAAAATGTGAAGATTGAATCATGTCATATGAAGATACTGCCTCGCCTAGAATTGGAATACTGTAAGAAGAACTGGCTCCACTGTAACCTCAATCAATTGAATTTGTCATAAACGTGATGATAATTATTGGATTCCGTTAAAGTTAACCATTTCCGTGGTTGAAATCGGAGTACTTGGAATCATGTGATTACCTCGGGTTTTTGCGATCGGTACACCCATTCGCCGTATACTTCGTTTTATCAATACAAATTGCCTCCGGGTCGCCCCGGTGCAGTCAATGTCCTAGTGGAGTCAATTTCAGTCCAATTCGGGCTTCAACCACCCACCTATTATCCGGCATTGCAATTTTCCGTACCCATCCCAAATGGTGAATCTCTTCATTATTAATTTTCCTTTTTTTTCCTCTCTACATCCTGCGGAACTGTGCCGGTGAGTCGACAACATTTTTACGGCCCGTGTACAGGGACTGGTTGAAAAATCCAGCCATTCAATATCTCGCGAGGTTCATTCAGAATTGATACGTGAGTCGACCACCGCTGCGTCATCTGTTCATTGGTTCGTTCCGAGGCTCTTCAGTTCGGCTGATCTCTTCATCCTCTTTTCTCTTCGTCCGTATATCCGTCTTCGTAGATTTTTTTCGACCATATTTCATCATTATTGGATCACCGGTCCATTTGGTTGGACAGCTTCCGCCGAAACGGCTGACCAAGGGCTCGTTCAGCAATTACATAATAATTGTCCACTAAATGACAAAATAAAAGCTCCGACCACATATCCTGCTGAATAAAGAGGATTTTTTTGCTCCTGCTTCTGCTTGCCAGCCTTTCGCGGTCGCGGAATTCTTCTTTTTTTCTGTCAAAATAAATCCGCAACCGCGGATGCGAGTGAAAAAAATTGAAACGTCAGCTGAGCGGCTATTTGCGAATGGATTTTTCACTTGTGATATACGTGTGGGATTTACGATGAGAACGAAGAGTTGGGAGCCGGAAAATTAAAACCTTCCTCTTAGGTAACGCGGCGCAATTAATTCCAGCTCATTTATCTCATGAAACAATGTATCATGGAGTAAAGAGAACACCTTTGTTCGCGATTTGTTCGAATATATTTTCATCGCGATTGCGGAAAGCTCCGAGTTTCAATTAAAATCTGATCCGTGAGTCCAAGTATGATGGCATAACCTTCTCATCGAGCAAAATACCGAGCAGACAGATATCAAGGTTCCAAAAAGCAATAAGGTTCGATACAGTATTTCCGATTCATCACTTCCCTCTATATCTCAATATTCCGTCAAATGTTACGAATAAAAACGCAATCAAACATCGCTGACATACTTCACTGGTAGAGTCACGCCATCCATAGATCGAAGCTTTTGAATGTTCAACCTGAAAAGCCCTTCATGACAGCTACCGCAATCAATTATTATTCCGCGAAAAAGCGGAACGAAGGTTCTACATTCGAGGGCTTCTTTCAATGGTACTTGAAACTTTTCCCAGATACGAAATGGAATGAAATTAATTTTTCCCTGTTCGTCAGGATTGGAACACGAGTCCCAAGGTGAAGATAAACACGACATCATCAGCCGTGTAAACGTCAAATGAAAAAAGCTCCACATTGAAAGAAAAACGCGTCCGATCTGTCAACTAAAACGTCTGACATCCGAAATCGGGGTGCTTCAATGCTGCTGATGTGCTGTTCAATGTCCTAATCACTAGAAAGTCGTGGATCTGATTCGCAGTGCCGACGCGACGGTTCTTTCAATCAAACGTCTGATTCGTTGACCGCGATTAAACGTCACATGTTACACGGATTAGGAAACCTCCACGGTTATTGAGCTTCGAGCTCGGTTCGAGGCGGTGGAATCTGCGTGGAAACACTATTGCATGTGATAAAACGCCTGTGTGCATAGTATCGGGGACCACGAACAGTCGAGTGTCATTCAATGTCTAGATTGCTGATTGAAACTTCGCATATCCCGTGTGGCCGGGTGGCGATTATACGAACTTCGTGAATACATTAAACTGGACATTGGAAGTTTAGGTCTGCTCTGCATGTGCCACGACATTCCGAGATAATATTTGAATAATTATTCGAACGGTCTACAGCGAAAGACAATGTGGCGCCCAAGTTGTTGTGTGTAGGTCATTTCGAAAGGCACTCTCTAAATTCCTTGGAGTGACTATTCACTCCACAAGAGTGAAAATCATGCCAATGGGACCAGGAGTGACTTCAAACAGTGAATTTTCACTCCCTAAAAGTGAAAATCGTGCCACTCCGAAAAGAGTGAATAGTCACTCCAAAGAATTTAGAGAGCACTTTTTTTCACTCGATAAAGTTACAATACTAGAGTTTAAAAACGCGGCTTTTATATCCACAGACGCAAAAAAAAAACAGCCACAGAATCTTCCTCAAAGCGGCGGAACTGCAGTTAATCACAATTCGCATCGGTTCGAGTCGTCATTAATCCTCAGGCTCACCCTTCGAAATTAACCCCTTTGGACGCGATTGTTCACCAAAACCGGAATACGTACTTTTTTCATGTTCACAAAGAATAACAACAATATCATAAAAATTAACAGACTGTCTCCAACGTTTTTCCTCGGAATGTGGCGGCACGATCGAAGCACGAATTTGAAAACCTACGAAGTAAATGGGCGGGTATAAAAAATCGGTGTAAAAAAATCGAGCATCGTTTATCGACCGTGAAATGAAACGTAAAAACCGTAATTCAAACGGGGGGGGGGGGGGATATGCGATTTCCGGGAATTTCAAACAACCTCATATACTCCGACTGTTTTTGTTCATATACTTGTCAAAGATGGGGGTAAAAAAATCTATATACGACTTACGTGTCTGGCAGAGGGCAGATGGGCCGCGACTGACACCCCTTCGATAACCACGCGCCCCTCTCGACAGCGCCCCCAATTTATACGCCACTGCGCAAGTCCGTGGAACCGAGCTACGTTAGCTACGTAGAAGTAACAGTAACACAGTCTTGGGTCACGAGGTAGGCTCAAACGAAGGGTTAAGCCGGGGGTGAAACGGGGGGAAAAAGAAAAGAAAATCAACCCTCGAGGTTCGAAGAGAAACAATAATTTTCATTTTTTTTCATTTTCTTTTCTTCTGAATTTATCGAACCCTCGTCGGTTCGACCCATCTGCTCCTGGACGCTCAGGTGGATCTGGACTTTTGATTAATCTTCCGGAATAAGAAGTTGGCGAACTTTGAGGAATTCGATCGAAAGATTCAACTTTTGATTGAAAAATGAAAGATTTGTTTGTCGTCTAGCAGATGATTGTTGATTAAGAGCGTTTTACGTTAGGGTCGGTCTTTATTGCTCGGTCCCCGCATGAATGAAGCGAGGCTTCAATGAATTCAGGCCGGCCACCAACAAACTCGGCTTTTTTGCGCTTCGGTCAGTTTGTAGACCGACAAAAACTGCTGGCGCGAGCTAATATGTGCAGAATTGTGGGGCGTGTTCGCGTTCATAAAAAATTACTCCGAGCTTGTCACACGTCAACCGGTCAGTTAGACACTGACATTGTTCAACTATGGCTTTCGAAACGAAACGACAAGGAAGTAACAGTTTGGTCATTAATCGCAATAAAACGTAACGAGTAACGGAAAATTTCCCAATAAATACAAAAAGCTTCACACTGCAGATCATTGAATCGAAAAATCAATGCAACGTAATGTCAGACTGAATTTTTTTTAGATCATTTGTTTGATCAAAAAATGGTTTTGGCGAATGTTGTGATGCCTGAATCTCAAAAATGTTTTCAATGGGACTGAATCATATTTTTTTTTTAGAATTGGGTCGTAAAAATGAAAAGCTCGATTGATTTCGCTGTTGAATTTTACCCTGTGATTTTTCTGAGTAGCAGACATGAAATGACTTTCACAAAAAATGGTAACAGAATTCTAGAGAAACGAAATCGTTCCTTTGATTATCACCACGGTGTTAGTAGCAAAAATGAAGTTCAGTCTCGGTGAAAATATTTTTCAGACTCATTGAAGCCACCTTCACGATCTTATTTTCACCTAAAAAAAACTGCCAATCTCTTGGAAGCATAATAGAAATTAGTGTCCGACCGAATATTCGGTTTCGGTTTCGGTTTCGGCCAGTTTCGGCCAAAAATGCTGGTTTCGGCCACAGTTTCGGTTTCGGCCAAAATCGGCCGAAACTTCGGCTCGGCCGAAACTCGTGTTCGTGTCGTGTCGGGCGCTGTCGGGTTGGTTCGGAACGGCTGATAGTTAGTAACAATTATTTTCTGAAAAGGCTACTTATTTAATGTGATTATTTGTGATATCTCTGAAAAGTCTGAAGTACTACTGGTTACTATTCTTTATAGTATATATAGTTGAGAAAAACACTAAATCTCCGTGTTACATCAAAATTTAACTAAATTCGGACCTAACTACGTAAGTTTCGGTTTCGGTTTCGGTTTCGGCCGAAACTAAGGAGGAGCCGAATATTCGGTTACGGTTTCGGTTTCGGCTGAAAATCGTGTTTCGGTCGGACACTAATAGAAATGCATTATTTGATAACGATTCGTCAAAACAGAATCTAAAAAGATTCAGAAGAGCCTTTGAGAGCGAAGAGAATCACATAGAAAGCATAAATCATTGCTCGATTTGGCGTGGAATGCCTCACATTCTCTTTAATAAATCAATTAAAAAATAATTTTCTCGCTATATGGATACATCGCTTGAATCAATCCATGTTCAATCGACGATGATGAATCTGTTCAGCTTTTCTAGGTCTTGATCTCCATTCCATTACGGTAATGTCATGGTTTCTAGGAGCCAGTATGGAGTAGAAATCATAACTAAAAAAGAATTACGTTTGGAAGCTGAGAAAAAGATTGAACCCATTATGTTAATTCACCATTTGCAAAAATTGAAGCGTTGTCTAGAAAAACATATTGGTGCTTGAAATGGCATCTTTGAGTTCATTTTTTGACATTCACTCTACGCTTCATAGTTCCAAAGATAATTTTGAGCTAACAGTCGTTCATAATCGAAGTCGAATAGGTATGCAATGAAGAAAAAATCGTAGAACGGATGTCGAAAAACCGTTTTCAAGAACATGCTTTGATCTTCAGGAAAGTATTCAAGTAATTGCCACAAATGAATTAACGGATTGATTTTCTGAAGCAAAATCAAAGACTGTGAGAGTTATTCGTGCGTAATATTTTTGAGAGGAAAAGTCCAGGTCCCAAAATTGTTCTCCAACAATTTTGCAATGATTTATTTGTCTGTTACGGTTGGTGAAACTTTTCTGAGAGCCTTTTCTCTCAATGGTGGATAAATTGGGTGAGCTGAATCGTATAGAGAATTTGAAAAAAAAAAAGAAACGCACTTTTAAGAGGACATTTCGAACTTGGAAAATCACTCATTCGTGAAATCGGGGGAGAAAAAAAAAGTTCCCAATCCCGTTCATCGGTTTAAAGTAGAATCGTATTTTGCCAATTTGACACAAACCGGTTTGAAGTAGCACAATTTGGACCAAGTCAATGATGCCGTTACATCTCTATATATGGGAACGCAAAACATCGTTGAAAGGTATACATGAAAAGCAGATTAAAAAAATAGTCGGTCAGAAATTTTCCAGCTGAATTTTTGTTACAGTTCAGAAAACTTTAGATATAGAAAATTTTTCAGCTGATCGAAGCAAGTTTCAGCGACATTCAGCAAAATATTACAGTCCGTAACCGTAACCGTTGGGGATATAAAAAAATGTGGGAATCATCACTGGTATAAGGTACAGGAATTACGTCCACTCGCATGGAAAACCACTATTCTTTCCTTTCATAACAATAAAAGAAGACGAGAAAATAAAAAAATATATGGAAAAATCTCTTGTCAGGTGCGTGGATCCTGGATTGACTCGTTTCATGACGTTGTAACTTCGCAAACGACCACTAACAGAACCATACTGTCACGTGTACTTCAACTATCTACATATTCAACCAACTCGACTCGACAACCAGAAGCACTGGCCAACATAACATTCCATTTGCAACTACCTACTTCTCGCCAAAACTTTACTGACAGCAGTTCACTCCGTGTCGTTGATGTACACGACCACGTGGTTCAGTCCAGTTACAAACTCTGCAGTTCCATTTTTTTTCCTTATCCTCTTCCCTCCTCTTGTCAGATTGTAACGTTTTGCGAAAAACGTTGGAACGTGAAAACTGA
This sequence comes from Euura saliciscinereae, assembly GCA_018420115.1. Lineage (NCBI taxonomy): Eukaryota > Metazoa > Arthropoda > Insecta > Hymenoptera > Tenthredinidae > Euura > Euura saliciscinereae. Next base: position 53,279 of record JAFFZH010014695.1, read on the forward strand.
CTTTAAGTGACTTCAACTAACTTCAATTGACAGTGGCTGACTTCCAAAATGAACTGAAATGGCTCACACTCCGATTCTAAGTTTCGTGAATTTGTTTATAAGGTGCATGCAATTATTGAGGGAATGTTATTCCGCTATTTCTCCGCGTAGCAATTACGGCAACGTTCAATTTGCGGCTCTTCTTCCGGGGAAAATGGATACAACTAGGTACAACAGGGCGTGTTAACACTCTCCATAAGCTTTTGAGGGTCGACATAAATATGCATTACTCTAGACATGTGATGTCCCTCTGGAATGTAAGCGGCTTAAAAACCGACAAGCGTTGTTTCGTGTTAATTAATATATTCCTAATTGGTTCACCCCGACACCCACCCCGTACTCAATACCGCCAGCTCAGTATGTTTAAACTTACCAAACTCATTTTGACAATTATACTTGCTTTCGGGTACTAAATAGATATTTATGTGGCATGCGCAGAAAGTAACTGTTTATTCGGCAAGGTTATGTTTTTCGTACGAGCCGTTGGTTTTACCTGGCGAGCCGAAGGCGAGCCTTGTAAAGCAACGGCGAATACTAAAAACATAACCTTGCCGAACAGTTACTTTCTGCGCGCGCCCCATACAATTTTTTTACGGAAAAGGCATTAATAGTCACTTTGACGCCAGTTGAGTTCCGCACGAACTGCGTATAGGAGCTGCTGTAAAAGGTAGTAGAGAGGGGGTAACCTGCGGTATAAAGACTTTATTCCGCAACTTTGACATGCGCACTTCGAACTGCGCATCAAAGTTGCGGAATAAAGACTTTATACCGCAACTTTGAACTTAGCGGTATAAAGTGCCACTTGCCGGAACGAAAACAGGCGTCGAAAAGTGACTTTTTAATGCCTGTGCCGTAAAAATGAATAAAAGAACCGTGGGATCAAGAAGAAAACTGTTTCAAGCGAATAATATTTGTATCTAACTTCAATTTATACAGTTTGAGGTCAATTTAATTGAGATTTCAATTTTTATCCAGATCCATGGTCTTGAAAAAATGATCGAACTGATTCTCCACGTGGATGCTGAAGCCTTGAAGAATCTACAATGGCTGCCTAACACTTTGCCGGAAAGAAACTTCAAGCCTAAAACAAACGGAACACTGATTTCGGAATGTGATCTTCTATAAATGGCCAAGTTGGCAATTTCAGTAGCGTATCCCCTGAGGTTATTCAAATTTTACAACTTCGTGCCCGTAGCTTTAAATCACTGTTATCCGAAGATGGAAAGAGAATAAAATGTCGACCTTCAGCAGAATATTGTCCACTATCAGCGATATTCATGGAAAGATAGTGGATGACCGCATATCGAATGAAACAACCTCGTATTGCATTCCGGTCACATCTTGGCTCAGAAAGAGCTTCCGATTCCTCTATACATCCATGCATTTAAATCTATCTTTCTCATACGTTTCCTGAACCTCTAAGAACTCGCTGAGTTTTTTTTTTTTGGTTCTCATCAAATTGTCATCCAAAGAAATTTCGAAAGAAGAAAAGTAAGACTGAAAGTAGAGTTCTACTTTCAGAGTCATTTGAATAATACAAGCTACGATAAGTTATGTTCAGCTTTGCGGCTCTGAGCCCAAGTATTTTGTGATGGAAGTTAGCTTCGTTTGTGAAGCCGAGCCGCAGCCCTCAGTGGCAAGTTGTCATCCCGTGATTGAGAGGGTGGCTCGCACCCTCCCAGCTCTTGAGAATTGTGAGAACCCAAGTCGCTGCCGCGATCCTTCATATCGCCGAGGCAAAATACCGTCACATTCCATAAAACGTGGTGCGATTTTTCTATTCGCTGTTCTGCAATAGGTTGATGCAATAGTTGATTGTTTTTTTCTAACACGCACGTAAGTCCTACATTTGCGACTCTTCAACCCTAATTCCTCTTGGCTTCTTTCCCTGGTGGGTCCCGCTCCGTCCCAGAGAGTTTATAGGATTCTATTTCCTACGAACGTGTTCCAGGCATCAATCTTACTCACACGTGTGCCAAAGTCCTTTGAACAAGGACGACGGCCGAGGAAACTTACTTAGAAAAGTGTACCTGACGCTTACCAACTACTTATCCGTGAAATATATAAATATGACTCTACGCAGGGGATGATTTTCATCCTGCAACACGCAGAGCCTCTCTTTCCAATAACAATGAACTATCGAAGACGATTGCTAATCGTCCCAGCGATGTTTTCAATAGTGAATGAAAAGATAGTGACTACTAGATCCAGCAATATCTTCTTCATAGAGTAGAAACTGTCACAATAGTAATTATACAATAGTTTGTATCATTTGCATTCACTACTATGAAAACTAGTTCATCTACTATTGAGACGTGAAATCAGGACACGTGCATTTGGGATACTTTACCTCAGGGCAAAGACATGGCAGAGCATTTGGAGCCGAATCATCGTCAAGCTTGTTGATAATGATGTACAAAACAAGCTTGAAAGTTTCTCGCGTCCAAAAGATTCACCATTTTCGTTCATTGAGATACGGAACATCAACAAACTACACAGGGATAACAGTTACTCAGATGTCAATGCTGACATGACTATTCAAAAATAGTCATCTTCATACAGAGCAAGCATTCGCACTGTACATCAGCTTGTGTTGCAACTCGACACTCTTCGGATATCGCCGACTTGACACACAATTGTTGACATCGGTACCATGATCTTCTCCAAAGTCTCTGATGGATCGAGTTTTTACAACGGGTTGTTCAACGACTATGTTCCTATAGTACACATATGATAACAATTTGCTGGCATATTGCTAGCACGATCATTTGAACGTGTCATTTGACCGCCAAGGTGTAACTTCAAATCCAATGCAATATGATGGCAATTGACGACAAAATATTGGCAATAGGCGAGGATTCATGCCGCTAGGATACAGGTTCATGCTGCTTTGTAGCGCTTACGCCAGCAAAGCATGCCAATTATATTGATGCTGGCTGGAGCATCAGCATAAGGGCAGCATCAATGCCTACAAGGATGACAACTCTTGCTCGGTCTGGTCTGGTTATCTGGGATACTCTGAGGAAGAGGAAAGTGAAAGAGCAGAAGATGGCGCGAAGGACGTGAGGGCAGAAGAAGCAGGATTATTACTCTAGAAAAGCGATCAGTCCAGTGACTTAGTATCACCTTGCCTGGTGAAGGGTCAGCTTGAGTTTTTTCGACTTAAAGGAGCGCTGCTAATCCAGAATGACCACAAAAACAGAAAGACCTCGGAAAGATAGAACTACTATCTTACCGAGGTCTTCCTGTGACTTCCATCATAGAAGGCACTAGGCCAGAGCTTTCGCCTTCCGGTACCAAGCTTTCTGCCTATTTCTTAAGTCTATCCATTCATTTATTTACCTATTCAGGCACTGGAGTCAATTCGACTGACAATGAGTGAAAGACTACATTTTGAGAGTCTTAATACTTCATTTTTCAAAAAATAAAAAATCAATAAACTAGAAGCCTCGATAGCACCAACTGATATTCTGAAAGGTCCGGAGCTGGGATTACGTGCGAAGCTCTTCAGCATCAAGAGGAGGAAAATTTATTGCGAGGCCAAATTTCGTGTGATCTTCTGAAGATTGTAGAAGTTCTACTTCAAGATTAATTACCGAAGTTAGGCGTCTATATGTAGTTGGCTGATCGTCTCAGTGCTAAGACTAGATAAAAAAGTAGGACTTGATCCTCTGCTTGTTTTAAGGGAAAATTTTGTTGACATTTCGTTAAGCTAATGAACGAGCTGGGTAGCTTGTCATCTTTTTATACTCGCGACTAATTAATCTTCACTTGCTCTATTTACGTTCGCAGCAAGCCGAGGCTGTATGCGTGTAACTTTCATAATGTCAGAAGGAAACTTCGGAAACTTCGACACACCCCAAATTTTTTCTTCCCTTCGGATAGTAAACATGACATGTTGAAGCGAAGTCTTAAAGTGCTCAACCATTCGATCATTAACGGAGATTCTCCTGTTCGTAAAATTAAAGAAAAGCTCGAAGTTTTTTTACCATAATACCTACCTCGGAATCGATAGAAAAAAGCTTCGCATTGGTGCCGACTGTCCTTGTGCTCTTTGACTCGGCTTGATCCGACTTATCTACTACAGAGCTTTTATCGACTGAGTTTACAAAAACTGGGACTGCGCCTTACCGACAGTGTCGGTAACGGGCGCTGCAAAATTGCTCTCTACGTTACCGACAGAGATGATTAACGCTCCAAGCTTTCGCGTAATGTCTCGCGCCATAATAATCAATAAATTTCAACTTACCGAGGGTGAAAGATACTGTTAGTAGTCGGTAGGAACTTACCTGCGGAGGAAAAAATCACAAGCGTTAGATAAATGAAGGATTAACTTGATTTATATTTTTGAAAAAAAAGACGAGTTGACAATGAGTAGCCGTTCATTTATTGTTAACAGAAATTTTAACCGCTAACTCTAGCGTTTCGCGAGTTTCTCAATGATTTCGTCAAGTTACTCTCAGAAGATTTTCAAATATTTTTCATACACAAGATTTGATTTGCGTGTTTTGAAAGATTTTGAACTTTTTTGACAGATTTTGAAAGAATTAATTAAAACGATTTCAATGGATTGTGAAAATTTATCTTTGGAGCTTTTAAGCACTTTCAGGGATTCAGGGATTCCAAACTTTTCAAACAATACAAAAGATTCCAAAGACTTCCAACAGGATTTTGGAGTATCTAAAAATATATTAATACACACTTTCAGAACATATGGGGCATTCCATGCCAAATCGACCTGGGTTTGACCCCTGACCTCCCGGATTTGGTCCGCGATTTTTTATATGATTGTTCTCACTTTGAAAGGGACTCAGTATTTTTTTTAATTTTTTTTTCGCCACGCGACGTATTGTCTACAATTTTTGAAAATGGTCATATTGATCGACATAATTTAAAAATATGAAAAAATTCTGAAAAATCGTCTGTCAGATATCAAGATTTTTGAGCCTAGAGCCGAAGTGGGAACATTTTTCCTTCTCGATGTTTTCAAGCTTTTGCTGTTTATTATTATTTTTTTTTAATAGCAGCGGGAGTCATTTCACTATAAATGGTTGCTCAAACATTTTCCCATGTCACACTGATTGATTTGGATTGGTCAAAAAAATTTCAGATTTGTAAAAAAAAAAAAAAGTCTTGAATGCTCCATATTCATCAAGGATTTAAAAAATTCCACAAGTGCTGCGAATCCATACAAAGATAGTTCAGGATTGTATTATTTGTTCAAAACGTTGAATGATCGATTTTCGAAAAAAAAAAAATGATTAAAACCGTAGTTCCGTGTATTTTTGAAGAATAATACGTCGATCCAATCGAATTCACTTGCATTTCTTATCAAGATCGTGCTTTTCATGCATTTCAGATGTCCCACTAGACCACTAACACGAGATTGTGGAATACCCGTGTAAGAAGAGCTTTGTAAATATCCATCGTCTTATTCAAATCGAATAAGTATGTTATTTATTCAAATTTTATGTTCACACCGAGCCTGATGCATAAAACATGATCGACATTCGTAAACCCTTCTACGTGTGCACGATCGGAACGAGATGAGGTATCAATATCAATATTCGATGATAAGCAGCGTGCAAGACGAGTCCGTTGAGTGAAAATATGAAAAATAGAATGAAACTGACTTTCCACCACGGGTAACAATTACATCGACCTCTTTGCAGATAGACAGCTTTTGGAGTGACATAAACAAAAATTGTGAGCTTTATGGATCATCAACCAAAATCACTTAATTAATTGTGAACAACGCGATGAGTTCCCTATATTGTGTGAAGATTCAATATCAATTTTGGTACTTGAGCAATCTAGAAGAAAGTCGAATGAACATGACAGATTTTTCTGCATCTTGAAATACACTCGGACCCCACTTATTTGACCACCACTTATTTGACGGCCCCACTTATTTGACCGATTCCGCCCCAGTTATTTGACTCCCTCTACCCCCACCACTGGGCTGCCTGAGCCTCTGGCGTTGGGGAAACCAGCGCATGTACGGGTGCGCAGCTGACGGCCGCCATTTAAAGACGATGAGTGGGGGCCCCTACTTCCGTCAAATAACTGAAGGTTCCCGGTCCCGAGTTGGTCAAATGAGTGGGGTCCGAGTGTACGTCGAATTAAAATCACCATCTAAGCTGTTGATAATTTGAAGACTTTTTCACAATGTACTGATTTTAGTGTCTGAACCTCTTCATTGACGATGATTAGTTTTGCGATCGGTTTTTCCTCTTCTACTCTTTTTTTTTCTCATTTTCTATTATTCATAGACTGTCGTACCCCTGTTTTCCCGTTGAGGCACTCAATTACGATCAACCTTGGCCTCGCGGTATCGGCAGTGCACGGGGTAAACTATGTTCCAAGCACGTGAGGTGAAGCTGAATGTGTCCCTCCGGTGTGAAGCGTCAAAGCCCCGCTCGATTCTCGTGTGCATATAAATTATTCTAGACAAGCTATAAGGTGCAGGGTTTCTCGGCTATGCATAGTAGGTGTAGAATATACAGGCGAAGGCTGACCGCTATGAGTATCCTCAACATCCTTACACGTGCTTCAAGAACGACTTAATTGAAATAAAAACTGAAAGAATGAAAAAAAAATGTGAATTGCGAATTTAATGCCATTCGAATCGCCTCTCGAATTCTTTTCCGTTATCGTCGTTACTGTTCTCTTCTTTATTGCTCGACATCAACAATTTCGCTCTCAAACACTGATGTTTTTTGTTCGATAATAAAAAATTGATGAGAAGATTGGTAATTCCGTCAGCCTTCAAAAAATCCCTTTCATCTAAATCGAATTGTAATCAGATGGAATTTGCAATCTATGAAAGGGGATTTCGGGCTCTGCTATATCCCTGGCTTCAATTTATTGTGACAAAAAGCTCAGTTTCTTTCTCAATCCGTGTAAGTCGCACGATTTGAAATAAAGCTGCTGTGAGAATACTTTAACATTTGAAAGAATTTCAGTCGTCGAAACTGTGACCATCGACTTATTTAGTTTGGAAATTCAAAGATTAGACACAGTTTATAAGAACTGAGACTTTGAAGAAAAAATTACGCTATTTTTCATTCAGTCTGATTTCGAAATGCTTGGGTTAGTCTATTGCAAAAATAATATTAACTGAGCTTTTGTCGTAATAAATTGAAGTCTTTTTTTACTTTTTTGATGATATCTCACTGGTTGCTCTTACAATTAGACGAAAAATGATATAAGCTACACGACCTTGTGGCACTAAAATCAAGTTTTTGGTACTTATATACGACCTTCCGCCGTTATAAGACGCGCGAGGGGTACCATAACCCGTGCAGACACGGAGATTTCATATTCCAGACATGAACCAAGGTGACGAGATCCCAAGGGTGTTTCATCCCGGTCCAATATTACAGGGTTTCGACATAAGACGCTGCACATCGAGGTCCAGGATCGCACTCGTTTTGGGAAATCAGGTTGTCATTGAATTGGAGACATTAGGTGAGTAGAGCCATAGCAAAAAAGCTCGAAAGGCGGTGGCATTGATCATCCCACCGGCTGACGTTCATCTACAGCACAGGCATTAAAAAGTCACTTTTTGACGCCTGTTTTCGTTCCGGCAAGTGGCACTTTATACCGCTAAGTTCAAAGTTGCGGTACAAAGTCTTTATTCCGCAACTTTGATGCGCAGTTCGAAGTGCGCATGTCAAAGTTGCGGAATAAAGTCTTTATACCGCAGGTTACCCCCTCTCTGCTACCTTTTACTGCAGCTCCTATACGCAGTTCGTGCGGAACTCAACTGGCGTCAAAGTGACTGTTAATGCCTTTTCGGTAAAAATATTGTATGGGGCGCGCGCAGAAAGTAACTGTTCGGCAAGGTTATGTTTTTAGTACTCGGCGTTGCTTTACAAGGCTCGCCAACAGTTACTTTCGGCGCATGTCACATAAATATCTATTGCAAACTGAGTAATCGGTGAAATGAATCGAAAAAGGCTCGGAGAGGACTCCAAACGGTGGCGAAGAAGGACGAGAAACTCTTACTCAGCTGGTGTTACAACGCTACAGTCCATCGCCTCCCTATGTTCTATAGAAGACACATAAATTTATCCAAGGTAAATTTATCCCACCCACGCCATCGCCACAGACAATTGATCGCAACCGGTTCTTATTTATCGCAGCTGGTTCTTTTTTTTCACTCTGAATGAACCCTAAAAACTAGAGTCAGGCCAGAATAGGCGGGGTGCCTGTCGACCTCTTCATTTGATTGTTTAGCAAACGTGCTTGTGAGTGGAGCTTTGAGAGAGAAATTTTGAACAATAGATAGAAGCACTCGAAACATTGAACTACTGCATTATGTATGACCATAGAGTTAGATGGAATCTTGTATTGCACAAGTTTATCAGGAGAGATAATTGCTTCACCGAAATGTAGGTATTGTATTATACTCCATGTTTGACTGTCTACAAACTTTCAGGTCATATATTATCCTTTTCTGTTTCCAGTTGAGCAAAAATTATAGCTTTCAATTCATATATTACGGATTAGAAACACCATAGTTTAATGACGTCACTCATGTCAAGATAATATATTATGTCTATTGATGGATGAAAAAGAAAAGAAGAATTAAAATCCGGTTGCTGACGTGATAATTTTTGCGAATGTTCCTTTCAATGAAATAAGTGAAATGCGCCCTAATTATTTATCCAAGTCAATTTCCGAAACTTGGACTTGATAGAAAGATTCGCAAGAATCATTTTCTGTCGTTCTTCAATAATGCTAATTGCAAATATTAAAAACATTTGAATTTATTTTCTGGATGTGGGCCAGTCCGTGCGCCTGAAGTAGGCCACCGGAGTTACACTTTGTAGCGACAATGACCTGGCCTTTATAGAACCTGAGAAAGCTCGATATTTTTATCACTAAACTTTAGTACGAAGTGAAAGAATGAAATGAAAATACTCGGTATAATTATAAATACTGATGTACAATTCAGATAAATTATGTGATGTAGAAAATTACTTGAAATATTCAATTCATTAGACTTTTTAATTGGATCTTAAATACTGCACTCACTAGATTCTGAACGAGTTTTCCTATTTTTCAACTGAATATCATAAATAAATCTTCATGTGACATGCGCGTGACGTAACTGCAAGCTTTCGGCGAGGTTAGGTTCTTAGTACTGAAATTGAACGCATAGAACGCCACTTTACAGATCGAAAAACAGCGTCAAAAATGGACTTTTGACTGCCTGTGACGGGGAAAAAAGAATTTAGAGAGAAAAGAAAGAAAATACAATTCATTGCTGACACAAGAAGCAAAAAGTTTCATAATAACACTAATAACCACCTCATGGCATCAACCATGCGATATACCTACATGAGTAACGTCATAAAGTTGTCATTTTCAATTTGTTGTATTTGTCCAGTCAAGAAAAAACTAGTATTTTTTTTAATACACTATACTGGATAAAAAAATTGAAACAAAAAACCTTCCCCCTTTCCCCCCTGCCGAATCGATCGAGGACATCTGCGAAATTAGAAAAAGTCACAGATGTATATCATTTCTTATCACACGATCAAGAAAGCTTTTCCTGTTATTTTCAACTATTATACTTTCAACATTTCTTATTTCCTGCACTCCAGTAGTTGTATGCTTCTTATCTTCGAAGTTATCAAAACGCACAGGGTCATTTTGGACAATGTTTTTCTTTTACGAAGTGGACTATTCTCACGCCTGGGCTTCTATGTCTAGTAGGTATATGGGTCGACATCATAAATTTCTTTGCGCCCTATAGTCACCCAATATATGAAAAAGGTCGACCAAGGAAAACGCACGTACGTATCTACCTGAACCGATCAGCTAAGTGCCTTAGCTGTAGTCCTCAATTTTCTTCAAGCTGAGGTGACATTGGAAACGATAAATTCTTGCAACCTGATTCGCAGTGTTTCTTTTTCGTCGACCCATTTATGAACTCTTTTTTCATTCTCAGAGTCGCATTCATAGACAGTATATTTACTGTTAAGGCGAAATGAAAGTCACGTGACCTCGATATGATTTACACTTGGAATTTTC
>JAFFZH010014696.1:0-28156 GCA_018420115.1 Euura saliciscinereae
ACGCACCAGAAAATAGAACGTATCATTCACGTGCGTTGGGTATGGGGCTTACGTGTTAAGATTGGTGATTTTGATTGCAATTATCTCAATTTTGGAACGGTCAATCCGATGGAAATTGCACAGACATTCAGATAGCATCTGAATCAATACGTGGGCAAAATTTCAGAGATTTCTTAACACATTGAATCCATGGAGGTACTACCTTAAAATATCGTTATACGAATTACCACCATCCGACATTCGTGTACACGTTGGAAGTATCATTTTGTCAATACTACGTCTAGTACGTACTAGGCCATTTCTGACATTGAGCCTCAGTTCACATTCCAACTAAGATTCCCAACGGGATACAACAGCGTGCTATCCACTTTTCGTCTCGTGCATCGTTAAACGTAACGTGAAAATACACTGGACGTGCAGGAATCGATGACATCACTAAATCAGCTACTATTGGCCATACTTGTCCTAATCGGCTTGTACCCTTGCAGAGTCTCTCTATAATTGACATTTGTGACATCCAGTGTATACTCAGGAACTGGGTTCACGGCAAATGAGGGAAACTAAAGATGTATGGATTATGGTAATAAAGAAACAAAACAAGATCGTTAAGATGTATAATTTTATTGTCATCATGGTATAAATCCTTCGAAGCATCGCAATGACATAACATCAGTAATTGGTCAAAATCATATTCTATGCCATTATCGCCCATCCGATTTGAATCATATTTAGAATTTCCAGCCACTATAATAGTCGATCTAAATGTGAAAAATTAATCTCATATTCATTAATCTTGATTTCCAAAGGTTCTCCGATTCCCTGGTTATAAATCGAAATTTGTTTTCATACCCAGTTGAATCATACCGTATTTTGATTCCGCAATAATAATCAGTGACCATCATATTTGAAGTTTCAAGACAGAATTAACTGAAAAAAAGTTTCAAAGAGTGATATACAAACAAAAACACTGGTGAGAATGAAACACAGAATAGGATAAAATAAGAGTATGAATAAAAATATATAACGATAAGAAAGAAAAAAACGTGGGATTGCAAAAAGTACAAAAAATGTTGTTTTTTTTTTGTTCAATTTTTTTATTCTTTCTGTACAACTGACCTCAATATCATCGCTTTGATATAACACGTAATACTATATACAGGCTACTAATTTATTGCTATAGGTACGTAATACACGTTCATCAGGTAATTTTTTCCCGTGGGTTTTTTACCCATGGGAATTTCGATAATACGATAAATATGTAGGCCGACATAGATCGTGTCACGCACCTATTAAACCATACGCATTGGAAAATGCGTAACAACGCGTCAATACAGTTATAACAGTGTCCTAACTATAAACAAATTAATCACATAATTCATGATTATATACGTACCTTGTAACACATAGATTGTGAATATTGTACTGTATAACACGTGATTGAAAAAAAAATCACAAAAATAATAAAAGATAAATAAACGGTCGAATTCAAAAAGCAAAAGGTGAAAAGGGATAAACAAAAAGACTTGCGATATGATAATTGTATTATGTAGGTTTTAATGTTCATTGGATAAGTAAACAGTATATGTATGTATATGATTCGATGTTCTTGGTCGTCAGAATCGAGTCTCGATCATAAAAATATATTTTTCTCATCAAATATTCCTCCGGTATTTTTCTTCTTTAGTCGACGCACAAATCTTCGAGGAAAAGTAGAAGAAGGGACGAAGGCATACTTAATCGAATTTTGATGTACTAAAACGGGGGAGCTAGATTCTAGGGAGCAGAATGAAGATGTGAGAAGCCTGAAGGAAACGAAGCGCAGAGTTAAAATGTACAAGGAAAAAATGATGATATAAATTGATGAAAAAAAATACATTGATGGATTTGACTATACACACACAAATTTATGAAACTGTTGTCACAACTCACCTGAAAATCGCACTGAATAATCTCCGTGTCATCCAATAGCCTTATAGTGGCGCGATGCACCACTGTAACGTCGTTTTTACTTCCAAATTTCAACATTTCTAGCCTCAAATCTCTGTCGAAAATATCCCCCTGTTCCTCATCCCTTACCCCACAGCACCACACACTGGGGAAGAATAATATTCACCGGTTTTTAAACAACTTGTTCGATTTCATTCATTTGTTTGTTGTGTTATATTCATTTAGTTTGTTTGTTCGTTTGTTTCGAGCACTCGCTGCTACTGTTACAATGATTATTATCTCGAGTATCTACCGGGCCGCCGTTTTTGTCTGTCGTTTCGACAAATAAAACAACGAGACATCACACGGCACGTACAACCCCTACCGTCTGTCAACCACCGAGCTACTCGCACGGATGTGATACTCGTATGAAAACGATCAACTGACGATCGGAACGCCGAACTGAACTACGATATGGCGAATAGTGGATCGCGTGGACCACGGAACTCGATAGCCTCGATAGTCGCGCGTCTCTCTCTCTCTCTCTCTACCTCTTTCTCTATCTCTGCTAACTTCACTCTGTTCCTCCTATTTTACTTTGTTTCGTTGATTCTATAGGTGGCGCGTTTAGCGGCAAATGAAAAGAAAATATGAATATTTAGAAAAACTTTGACGATTTTCAGTTTATTCTTTGAACAAGAATCCTTTCATTGGTTTGACTGAAATGACTACAAGTTTCGATCTTGTAAATTTATTGTTTTCTTAATCTTTTTTGCAGTCTACTCATTTAGTGATTTAGTAATAAAAAAAGTTTAAACGTATGTATTCAGGCATCAATCTTCAGTAGAATAAATCGTGATCTTTGAGCGAAAATATTAACATTTTTTTGTTGTTGTGAATTTGAGGTTTTCTATGGGAGTTCTTCTTGCCGGTACAGTAGATCATCGACCGCAGGTACACAAGTTCATACTCGACTGCAAGCTTGGCTCAACCGGCAATGCAGGTAATACAGGGGACTTTGTCTTTGAAAATCGCGAAATAATTCCAAATCATCAATGATCAGCATCCCCATTGAGCTATAAAAATGATTAAAAGTATCTAGAAGAACACACCGAAGAACATGGATGATTCCTCAATCTTGTAGAATATTGAAAACTGAATTTGCGTACATAAGTATCAAATATTGAAGAAAATAGTCGTTTGATGTGTAAGAAAATGATGACTGTGTGTCCCCTTACCGACGCAGCTTAAAAAACTAAATCTACTGTACCGACGCGACATAAAACGCGGATTTTTCCCCAAGTCTCATCCTATCTTACATCCTCTCGATGAATAATTCCCAACTGTAAGAGTGTTTGATGGTGATGAAGGGGAAGCCCCGCGGTAGGGGAAATAAATCAGCTGCGATTGAGGGGAGGGGGAGGTTTACGAAAATGAACGAAAACCAACGAAAAGCTGGTCCCGCGGGGCATCGACAAACGGTTTGAAGCACGTTTGAAGCGTCGGTGAGCCTTGGTGTGTAAAGAAGAAGTGGCGAGGCTAGTAAAAGAGGCAGGGGGTGGGGGGGAGGAGGACAACGGTCCACGGAGTGGTGGAGAGTTTCGGTAGTGTTTGCGCATGTACACCGAGTAGTTGTGCCGTACCGTGGTTCTCTGCAGTCCGTGCCGTGCGTCGAGCCGTCAACAGCGCATTCACGATCCAAACATGGCAGCGGCTACCAGCGTCGTGGTTCTTGACCGAGGGAACAATACCACCTGCACGATTAATCTCCACGGTGTGTGTTATCATTTAGCGCGATTACATAATCATACGCAATATACTCTCATATATAATTATATTTTACAAATATTCATTCAATTAGGATAAATTACACTGGACTTTGTGTACATATAGGCTTCGTTTATTACTCACGTTATTATCAATTATGTCATCTTGATTATTATTTTAATCTCCCGAATTAATCACCTTATTACAATATACGTATCTTTATAATCGCTACATTACGTCGTTCACGTAATACGTTTACTTTAACCGCTCAGACGATGTTATGATGATGATGATGATGATTGAAAAAAAAACAGTGAAAGTTTAACTTAAAAAAAAAAATTTACAGTCAAATAAATTAAAACCTGTACACGTTCTCTCTTGAACGTATCATGTCGTTTTTTTAATATCTTTTTTGTTGCTCTTTTTTCACATTGCATCATAAAATCGTAAATTCAATTGATTATCCATCGCTGATAATAAAAGCACATCGTATTTACCGTATCGTATGATCTATAAGTGATGAAATCTATACCAATTAAAAATTGTAATCAACGTTTGATTATCATTATCGTCAAATAATTGCAATATTTTCGATTTTATAGGAGCCACCGTAGTTTCTTGGCGGGTGAATAATCAGGAGCAACTTTTCGTTAGGTAAGTTGCGATCTACTAAACTTTTTAGATTTTTTAAAACGATGTAAAGACAAAGGGGTAAACGATGAGAATAAGGTATAAACAGAAATCCGACTCGTAAATGTGTGAATAATTGATATAAACGAGAGCAAGAAGATCGCATCCTGATCCCAGACAAGTGTTAATAAACGCGTATGAAGACTGTGGCGTGGTACTTCTATCCTAGCGTGCGTGTAGCCCACATTTCAACATAAACGTTAGATCGCGGGTCTGCAGGATTTTAAAGAGAGCGCGCGTAGACGCGCTAGACGGTAGAACAAGACAAAAAAAAGTATAAGGAAATAAGATATAGGATAGAGAAGGATCGCCGTGGTCCGCATCAGTCCGTATGGTACAGACTACAGGCCAGGGGATAGAGACAGACTCGGTCGTCGTGGGATCACCGATTCCGCGCGCAACATTGGGAAGTGGTAAGTCACTCTCGCTGCCGCGCCGCGCCGCGTCTCGGGGCCCTAGACTATTGGACTCTGGGCCTTCCTGAACCCCTCGAACGCTTCGGACCGCACAGCATTCGCCACCGCCGCCAATCGTCACACATGTGCGTCTCACACAGTGATACGTTCTAGTACTTGTGAGTTTAAGGACGTTGCCTACTCCCGCGGCAGTGAGCGCGTACAGGCTCTCACTCTTTCCAAGTTATCTACGATGTTATTAAACATATCGCAATCCTCTTTGGAGCATTTTGAAGACAAAAGAAGGATCTACGTCGTGACCTTGGCCGATTTTGGAATTTCATTATCAATTTTCATGAAAATGCTGTTCAAAGTGGACGTGCTACAACTGGGACTAGATATTTATCCGAAATTTCCGAATGGTCAAGACATAGATACATCCCTCACCTTCAATTTAAGACCAAAACCAATAAAATCGTAGATAAGACTAACGAGAAAACTTGCATTAGCGCCATATCCTCACTCCTTCGCAGCCCCGGGAGTCTGTCCCAGCCGTTATCCCCTCCACTTTCACGCGGGAAACGTCCTTAAGGCCGGGCTCTAACCTCGAAACCACGAAATTGAATAATCTCGTATATGACGATCAGAGTGACTAGAATAAATCTTTAGGCATTAAAAACATCGCGTTTTCTCAACTCCTTCCGTCTTCTAGGTTAATTCATCGCTTAGTATAGGCGCGTGTATGTATATGCATGTGCATGAACCTATACCTCGACGCCACATAATGGATATCCCTTCAACCCCTTTCTTCGCGGAGCGTGTAGTGTTGAGCATAACTGCTGCAGTTCTTCCAAAGTGGGGTTTTATGTGCGACGAATTATAGCCGAAAAAATATATTTGATCCGAGATATTTCTATACTCACTAAAGCGATCAAAGGCTCGTTGTACACTCGATGTCGATCAACAGCGAGACTTGTTTTATCGTTGATGAAGATTTTTACGGATGTAGAATGAATTGTAGATGAGCTACGTGTGATTAAATCAAAGTGGGCTATCCCAACTGCGTTGGCATTAGAAACTAGTTTGGTATACGAGAGAGAGAGACTAACTACTTTTCGAGGGATTATTCTAAAGACACACAAACGCGGGTCACCTAGTCAGGGTTCCGTCGCCCTATTCCCATAGATCATAGTTCGGGGCGGAGCAGGGTGTACTGTAAAGTACATACGAGGAGCCATCTGGCTCAACCGTCTACCCGCGTCCTGTTGGGAAAACTAAAACTAAAATACATAATTACGGATGTTGCCACTGCACATCCCAAGAATTTTGTCGCCCTCACCATTTTTCTTGGTGAGGGATAGAAAAGCCAGTTTCCTCTCGTTATATTTCGCACGAAATTTGTTTCGTTGCAACCGTGACAATTGTGATAGGGTTGAAATTGAGCTTAGGGCGTTAGGGCCATCCGGGATACCCAGGGGTGGAAGTAACCGTTCGACCAAAATCCACCGCGTGGATGCGAAGGAAGCGAAGAAGGGGCAGCACATCGTTCAAGTACCTACAGTGTTCGATGTTCGAACTTGGGGGAACTCTGCAACGTGTTCACTGCTGCGGCGGTGCCTGTGGCTTGGCTGTCGAAAAGGGAAGGGAGGGTATATAAGCTATAAGGGCAAGGGCAACGGCGAGGGAGGAGAAGGAGGAGAAAGGGAAGGGAAAGGATAAAGGGAGACGGATGATGCACTAATGATGCAGTGCAGCCGTCGCCTACAGTTTTTGCCGTCAAAAAGAGAGGAGAAAAGAAGAGAAGAGCATCGTCGAGATTCGAGAATCTTCTGCATGAATCGTGCAGCGGTTCATCAAATTATGTAACTTACCGCATCGATGATACGAAATGTTGGACACAAGAAAAAAAAATTACGAGATTGAACCGTTAAAAGGTGAGAAACGTTGTTAAACTGGAAAAATCATGCACACATGAATCTTACGTGGGAGATAGGGAATCAACTGACAACGATCGAGATTCTTCGGTCTGGTTGAGTTCGAGTCACGGTCAAAGTCTTCCGAAAGAGTCACGAGCAGCAACAGAAAGAGCAACCGCAGCATCCAGTTGAATGAGAATGCTGTAGAATGTTGGCAAAAACTACACAACCACTGAAATCATTAGTCGACTGGTCGAGCCGGGCATAACTGTAGCGTAATGTACCGGGTGAGACGATAGTTTTTAGTGCGATCCTCAAAACGAACGCTTTTCGAGAAGAGCATGACACTGTATCTTACACATGTACTACAGGGTGTATTGGACCGCCGCGCGAAATATGAAAAAGATTGGAGAATAAGTTTTCAATTCTTTTGATGATCGAACAAAAAAAAAAAAAAATGGGAGAGACCAAGAAGAGAACATGAGTCAATCTGATTTTTGTTTTCTCTATTTTTTTCTCTCTTCGTCGTACGAGCGTGACTGATGATGGTCGGGGGTTCAATCAGGTGACCATGATCGTGTCTGAGTTACTCTCTCAGTTTGTATAATAGGTACGATCGATTCGCTCTAGAAACAGATTGAGAATTTTTCTCGGTAAAAAGATAGAGTTGAATAGTTGAGAAGCGAAAGAAAAAAAAAGAAGAAGAAACGAACAGAGAACTATAGAGTCGGGACATGGCTGCGTTAGTGTTTTTTGTTGGATCTCTTTTTTGTTCTTCTTCCTCATCATTTTTGAGGTATATCGTAGCATTTTGGTTTTTCTAATACAAGAGGCATACGTATCCAATTGTTTGTACCTGCAGCTACGTCTAGTTTCATGTAGTGAACTGGTTCGACTTTCATTATCTGTGTATAGACGAAAAGAGTAGACTTTACTCGTATATAAAAGTCACATAAAAATAGTCTAGTAATTGAGTCTGAAGCGTGAAAGACGTTGACACAGCCTCGATGTCTTTCGTTTTTTGTCTATCGACAATCAGGTAAATCTGTCTTCGTTCTTTTCCCGAGAATTGTTGCACCGTCATTATTGAGACCATAAATTTTGAGAAATGAAACCTTGACAATTCAACGAAAATTGATGTCTTTGAAGTAAAAAAATATATATATATATGAAATAACCGCGCGGTTACGAATAACAACCAAGGCAACTATAATCTGAGTTGGTGTCGTTGAAATGAGCTGATTTAGCGGCCCTTTGTCAGTTTACGGAACATTATAACTTATGATATATAAAATAAGTTGATAATTGGACGCGTGGGTTTTCACTGGTGTTGAACGAATTCTTGAGGAATGATTCAATCAGCGTTCTTGAGCTAAAATGCAGGAGCATATAGGTAATTATCTGCATCAGGAATGAGAGATTTTTTCGTAATTTCGAAATACCCTGAAATGAAATACCCACCGTACAACCCCGGACGTTGCGTACGTGGAAACATGTGTGTATGGGGTATCTTCGAACGGCTGCAAAGCACCCGGAGAGTCCGGACCCGGCGACCAAGAGAGTTTTTGTGTTATCCCCAGGCAACGCGAGGTGCCCGGGTTTGGCTAGGTTCGACGAAACCTGCACCCCGGTTACCAGGACCACCTCCAGCGTAGAACTTTGTTTAACTAACGTAACCAGAGCAAGAACCAGACCTATTTATACCGAGTCCAGCTCTTCTTTGACATTTGGCTGCACTAAATCGGCTCTCCGCAATTACGGATTCGACGAGTCCTTGCAGAATTTTTGCTCAACGCGGTTTGGACCAGATGATATTCCTCGAGACGACTGAACCGCGATGCTTTCCATCGGGGCGGATGTCGAGTGCACTGATCCGAAGATAATGGAGACCGATTTGAGTCAGTTTTAGTCTGTAATGTGTTTATAATTCGACGGCTTCGTGATCTCTGAGGAGGACTCACGTCAGTGCCGTTTGCACAAACGAGCTAGCCATTGCGTGTGGTAATCTGTGATGATAATATGCGTCACACGTTGTAATGACGGAACGAATCTTCCGCAAATCGACAAATTCAGAAGTTTAGATAATCCGAGGACATACCATCCACTTTATGCTATGTGTGGCACGTTACATATCGATTTCGCATTAGCAAACGATGCGAAAATACATTTTGTGGAATGAGTCGAAACTTATCGATGGAGGTGATGAGGAGGAAGCAGTGCGATTGCATAATGGTGATGCGGTCAAGACTGCAAATGTAACTATGATGGAATGAGTTCGTTGAACGACAAAATTTTGTTACTCCTCTTTCGAGAGTGATATTCTCTGGCTGAAGCAGCTTCTGGCTGAAACTCCGGTTGGTCGATGGTGGTTGGAAACTGCGGCGCCCACAAAAAGCTCGGCAGACAGCGTAGACCGTTTTTGCTGGGCATCAGCATCAGCATCAGCCACTGGCACTGGCTCCCTTTCCTCTTCCCCGTACCCTCGGCCTTCCATTTCTCGCCCGCTCTTCCTCTTCGCTTCTCTTCTCTTCTCCTTGCCCTCCCTGCAGCTTCCTATATAGTCGTTGTCGTGTGTATGTACCCATCTACTTCCACTTCCACTCTATACGGCTCTACCCTACTCTTACAGTCTCGAACTGAGCCTGTACCATCATTTGCGATACGGATACTTCGTGGCCCAAGGTTCAAAATCTGATGGAACGAATCGGTGAATAATTTATAACATCAGGCCTCGAGATAAATCGGTATTTCGGCTATTGAGATTCCCTCTTTTTAATCATTCGTCGTACACAACCACCCCATGTGTGGTGGGAAAGTCACCCACATGCACATCTGAACGATGGGATCGAAGTCTTCTTTTCCTTCACGAGAATTTGACTATGCTACACAGAATTTTGGTGATAAGCTGCCAAGTACACCGAACCACATGAATGGGTCGGTGGTTGACCGATCATTAGTCAGAGCTGTCGCATGCCTATGGGGACCTCGTAGAGTAGCTGAGAGTTCTGCGGAGATGGAAGATTTACGTATCCAAAGTCAGAAGAACACTCGAGAGGCGATTTTTCCGTTCTTATTGAATGAGTGAACGCTGCTATCTCACCACGTGGATCCACAAAGAAGTGAAAAATCTGAGCGTGGGAGCCGCGACTCTTGGACCATTAGATCCATAAAAACCGTTGGGTTCGATCATGCACCATCTGTTTCGCGCATAGTGGTGTAACTCCCAAGCTTTCAACCTCCACGATGCATAGATCATTACAGTGAGTGAATTAGGATGTACAGTAATCCGCGATTCTCCACTTGACGAGTTGATGTATAGTTATGCAAACGATTCCGCACAGTTGCTAAACCCATTTTAAGCAGAGTCCCTTTGTCTCGGACGTCTCATCGACCCCCTTGTCACGCTCAACGAGGGAAAATCTCCAGTGATTAATTGCGATTCCACTATGGTAGCAATTAGCTAATCAATATCTCGTCCGCGTTGTGGGTATACTGTATAAAACTGGTATTTTTATTCGTTTTTTTTCAGTAAGCAGGCAGTATTCGATGGCAAGAAGGCAATCAGAGGGGGAATCCCATTCGTCTTTCGTAAGAACAAACCTCATTACGACGTCATGTGACGATTACACATCAATTTTGACGTCTCCAATATTTTACACTTACAGCCCAATTCGGAGCCTGGACTTTTGGTCCTGGTCACGGATTCGCAAGAATCGTACGCTGGAATTTGGAAAAATCTCCGGAACGTTTACCGAGCGGAGATGTGGAAGCTATTTTCTCAGTAATGGACAGCGAGTTCACACGTTCCATGTGGAACTACCCGTTCAGGCTGACTTACAGATTGATACTCAGGGAAAAGGAGTTGCACTTTAACATCGGGGTCTATAATCCGAGCAAGGATCATACCTTCAGCTTCAATCTTTTACTCCACACCTACTTCAAGGTTCCAGATGTTAGGAGGTGCCAGGTGACGGGGCTCCACGGATGCACCTTCATCGACAAGGTAAGACACAATTCCCGGTTTGATGTTCTGTAAATCTCAAAGTTTTTTCATCATTTTTCAGACAAGAGACAATCAAATCTTTCAAGAAGGACGAGATGTTGTTACTATTTGCGAATGGACGGATAGAATCTACCAAAATACCCAACCCGAACACATAATAACGAACGTTGTTTCGGGTAGAAAAATGAGAGTACAGAAGTACAACTTTCCAGACACGGTTGTATGGAACCCGTGGCAAGACAAGGCTCGGGATATCCCAGACTTTGGTGACGATGAATTTCCTAATATGATCTGTGTAGAGAGCGGACACGTCAGTAGTCCCGTTATCCTATTGCCAGGGACTGCGTTCGAGGCTAGCCAAATCCTGCAGGTATACAACCATTAAAGTACGCACTTGACTCTATATCACTTAACGAATCTCTTTGATCGTATTTGAAAGATGATATTGCGCCCGGACGAGGAAGGCAGCTGCTTCATTTATACCGGAGACCCAAACGATCCGCACCTCAAGATCCCTGATCCGTTCCCAGAAACTGAATCCCCCGGCGTTCTTAGAGAATGAAATAAAAAATGTTGTCCGAGTAATATCCAATCGTTGAAAAGCTAGATTTAATGGTTTAAAAAAATTTTGAAAATCGTAGGTGATGTGAGCAGAGAATGGACCGTCAAACGGGCCCAAATCCTTGCCACCGGTTACGTCGACCAGAGCCGCTACCTCGTGCGTATGGCTCTCGCAAACGGAAAACAGCCTATGGCCCGACCAATCTCAGTATGAAAGATCAGCGGTGCAAATTGACCGTCGTGAAAAACACTGCAATGCTAAATGTTGCACGATATGTACTCTGAACCTCTGAGTTAGGTGAAATTTTTTTTTTCTACCTTCACATTCCAATAATATCTGCTTTTCTTTCTTTGTCTTTTTTTTATCTTGAAAAAAACTTGTAAATCATAAAAGAAATTTTTATTTTCGAGGCCGTGTGTAGAAATGTTTTCCATTCGCGTTTTTGTCGACTCTAAAAAAAAAAAAACATCTACGTAGAATAAAGTAATAATTGTACCTTGATTAAGGTAATCTCCTAAATGTATTTTACACGCACATATATAATAACGTTTATAGTTTGAAAGGATTTAGTACCAAAAAAAAAAAATTACAAATTCATTCCAATTCCCTGTTATTATTATTATTTTTTAAATCTCTTTATCTTATGTTCTCAGAAACATATATTCCTCATGCCAGTTCGTTAAATATTATCTAATTCTCGTACTCTCTTGCCATTTTCATAGATACGTGAATTATTATGAATTAATTGCAGTATTTCTAAACGTACAAAAAAAAAAGCAAAAAAAAAAACTATTTCCCATTCCATTTTATAGGATACAAACCAAACTATCTTTAAAAATTACATCGCAATATATATATATATATATATATACACATTATACATAATAACGAATATTGTTATAATAATTCATTGTAATTAATTTGAAAATTTTTTAACTATTGGAAAACTAAAGAACAAATCCATTAAAAAAATAGATTAATTATCGCCGATAGAGAAAACAAACCGTCGTCCATGAAACAAAACAATACCTATTATACATTTATGGTGCTACATTTATATTATATAGATAAATTTTTTATAGTCACGTACAGTACGGTTCAGTACGTCTAATTGCTCAGATTGTCTCGAGGTCTAGAATTTATTAGAGTACTATCCGTCGTAAAATCAGAGAAAATGATAGCTCAATGATGATTCTAATAAATACAACGATTTTACATTTTTTTACATTTACAATATACATGATACCCTATCTATAAACTATCGATCACTCGTCGTCGAACGTCCGTTAATTATTATGTAAAGTATGTCAACGGAGTGATTTTTTTGATAACAGGATATTTAATTGTTCATCGATTATTCTGTACAGCGGACATAACATAGTAATCAGACGATATGGTTTTTAGGGCCATTTTTAAAACCGCGACGTAGGACGTAAGCGTGTGTTGGTGCTCAATTAAGAATTATACGGAGCTGTAATGCACGGATCATTTTTCAGAGTGCCATTTCTCCAAGTTCCATAGTTCAAATGAGAAACTCGTTCCTTTTCTATTTACAATAGATTGATTTCTTCAGTCAGTAACAACGTTGGATAATTGTTCGTTTGACCTAAGCATCGTCAATTAATTAATCATTAGTAGCTCAGATGCCTTAATTCCATATACGAAACAGGATACATTGATAGAGTATACGAAGAAAAAAAAAATTCTCTTCTTTTCGGAAGTATTTTCAATTAATCAACAGTTTTTAATTATTATTTTTGATTTTTGTATTTTTTATCGTGTCACCAAAGTTCCTCTTCGGTTTATAGCTTAGACTTTTATAAAGTGATTCGGATATTTATCTTACGCTAAAAATTCAAAGAGTAATCGAGAATAATAAGAGTTAAAAAAAAATCTTTGATCAATCAATGCGAAAAGTTTGGATAGAAAAAAAAATGTCACATTACTAATTACTATTGTAGTTAAGATAGTTGAATATGTATACTAAAAATGAGAAATGGTTCCGGTCCTAGATGATAAATATTTTGAAAGAAGCAAATTTTCCTACTATAATCATAAAACGATCGAAGGTCTTCTTCTTCATCGATTGATTCCCATGTATCAGGATACTGCTACTACACTTTAGAAAATTATATGATATTTACAGTCTTCCACAAAATGATGAAAACAAAAACAAATCTACAATTAATTAATTAATTGAGAGATCTACAATCAATTGACATTAATATGCTCTTCTGTAACAGATTTAGAAATGAAGTAAGATAAAGAAGAGAGAAAAGATAAATTCATCTCGCAAGATCCTCCTACGTAGAACAACGTATTTACTGTTATAATAATAATAATAGCAATAATATTAATAATAATAATAATGATAATGATGATATTCAATTCAACTTGTGCATCAGAAGAAACAAGAAAAATACACGTTATAAATATGTTGAGAAATGTACTTTTGGGAAAGTGCAATAAAAATATGGGAAATAAACTTCTTTTGCTTTCTCTATTTTAACACTCTGTCCAATCCTCTCTTTCCAACTGCACACGTATCTCATAATAAAACAAAAAAATGTTTTTCCGCACGCCGTGCGTAAAGTTCGATTTTACGTGCGTTTGTGATGAAAATTTTTCGTTGTGTTCTCGAAATCTCTAATTTTCATTGAGAAAAAAACGGTTCAAACATTAAAAATAAGAGATAGAATCTAATCTTGTATAATTGTTAGCTTATGACTTTTGGTAGGAGAGGTGGAAAGAAATACCTATTTCAAATTGATTTAATAATTTATTCTACATGAAACAGAAATAAAAAATTTAGCTAAATTATAAATCGTAGAACATTAATTTTTCAATTTTGTACACATGCAAAATAATAATCAAAACTACCATTACTTGAAACGTATAAGGTCTCAAAAATTTAATTTCTTTCTCTGTTAACATAGTGCGAAGAACAAAAAAAAAGAATAATCTACGTCAATTTTTACAAGCTAACGAAACCGTTCTGCAGTCGAAGTTTCATATCAATATTATTCGTTAATCTCTATCGTCAATGGAGGTATATAATGGTTTTTTTCTCGTTACCCTTTACACTTTTTTTCCTGATATCAAATGAAGTTTGTCATCTAATCTTATTAGATCTAAAATTAGCTCACGTGTTTAATTTGTTACTTTTTTTTTGCATTCGTTTTAGGGATATTGCCCCGTTGTGTTTCTGACTAACAATCATAACACGTATCGTTTATAAACGTACAATACAATCAAATCGGATAGGCAAAATGGTGTTTTTTTTTTATTACGACAGTCGCTGCTTGTTACTTTTAATATTCTAGTAGATATTTTCTTCGATATATTTATAATTTATGATTTACTGTAATAATTATAATCTTACTTAAACTCGTAATATTTGAATCTTGTGGTATTGTAATCATAATAGGATATTATATATATATATATATGTATATCAATAAGCATTATCTAAAACACGATTATTAATTCGCATCCTGTTTAACTTTCCCATCTCCACCTTCTTGCTGCTTTTTCAAAAGTTGTTTTTCTCTCATCCTCTCCGCATCGCTGTAACATTATCCATTATTTTCATATATACAACAATATGACAAAACTTATATACATATCGCGTGTCTAATGGCATAAGGACGTAAGCGCCATTATACGAATTTTTGCTGTTCGTAACGGCAAAAGGTCATATTTCTTTTTTTTTTTTTGTTTTTGTGTTTGGAATAAAAACCCGAAGATTCGTTGATAAACGTCGTAATTTAATATCGGGTCAATTAAAAGCAGAAGGTCGTAACCACCATTTTTTTTTTTTATTGGCGCTTACGTCCTTCTGCTTTTACCTTGGTTTTTTTTTCTATGCATTTTCGAAACGTTGTCGATTTCAATTTTTCTTTGCGTTTCACGAGTTTTTATAACTACTTGCAGAACTCGTTACAGATAAAAAAAAGAAATGGCGCTTACGACCTTCTGCTTTTGACTACCAATCTTTTGTATCGAATGGTCGTGATCAATTTATCTTTGCATTTTACGAGTTTTTACAGCTACGTGAAAAAATCATGAAAAATGAAAAAAAAAATGGCGCTTACGACCTTCTGCTTTTATCTTTTTTTTTTTTCAATAAATTTTCGAAACGGTCGTTTTTCCGATTTATATTTGCATTTTACGAGTTTTGACAGCTATTTGGAAAAATCATTAAAAATCATGAAAAAAAAATAATACGACGTTTTGCCTTTATGTTGTTTTTTAATTTTCCTTGAAAATTGTAATGCAAGAACAAAGTATCCGCCAAACATTTTTCGATCTCGTAATTTCAATTTATCTATACGTTTTGACCGTTTTCAGAGCGAATGGCGCGAAAAAAAAATATGATACGACCTTTTGCCACCAAAATCGCGTTTTTGGCGCTTACGACCTTATGCCGTTAGACACGCGATATATATTCAATTGTCTCAATTATTTTACCGCTGTTTACGCTGCTCCAAAGTTAGACCTTTGTTGCTTTCCTGTTCGGCTGCTGCTTTCTTTCCATTTTTCTTGGCATTTTTGGCACGGGCTAAATCTCGCTGATTACCACCTACGGGTTTAAAACCAGAATTTTAGTAACAACTGATCGATAATATTATAGTATTATGTTACTAGTGCGGAAAGTGGCCGATTTCCGTCAAGTTTGATATCATCAGCGCGAGCCAAAGGCGAATAAAATACCTCATTTCCGAACAGTGCGGAAAGTGAAGCCCTAGTGCGGAAAGTAAAGCCCTAGTGCGGAAAGTGAAGCTCTAGTGTAGAAAGTGAAGTCCTTGTGTGGAAAATGAGGCCCTAGTGCGGAAAATGAAGCCCTAGTGTAGAAAGTGAAGCCCTAGTGTGAGAAATGAAGCTCTAGTGCGGAAAGTGAAGCTTCAGTGTGGAAAATGAAGTCGTAGTTTGGAAAATGAGGCCCCAGTGCGGAAAGTGAAGCCTCAGTGTGGAAAATGAAGCCCTAGTTTGGAAAATGAGGCCCCAGTGCGGAAAGTGAAGCCCTAGTACGGAAATAAGGCACTTTACACACATTACACAGACTTTGACAAAACAAAAAATTACATCAAACCTTCGAGTTTTTGCTTCCATGTCCAGTATGAGTTTCAAAAATCCATACAAAACTTCGAATTTCTAATACTAATTACAACAGCCGTTAGTTTACAAAAATTTGATTTCCCTTTTGTTTATTAGCTCGGTGCACTTTCTCAGAAAACCCCGAAGCGGTTTATAATCACCGTAAACCGTTAATGATCGACAAATAATTTTTCCCTCCAAACTACATATATATGTATATGTATAGTATCTACCAATAACAACGTAGATGGTTTCACTGTTTCGCAACAAACGACCTACGGGCTATGACACATAACTAGACACCGCTATCCGTGCATCTTGATCTACACGATTTCTCATTTTTATGTAGAAAAAAACTGTTTTTTTTTTCTAGAATTTCTTCATACAGACCATACATCGTCAGCGAGGAGGGGGAGGGGGATAACTCAACGTGTTCGTCTACGATGGATAGATTAGATCATTCTCATAGAAACATTCGAGAGCTACAATGATGTGTAAACGATACGTAGAAATATGGAGGATGCGATCGGTTCATGGTGTGCATTATTTTTTAATACGGTAAAGTTTATAGATACACAATGAATATTTTAGTTACATAAAAGACGCTAAGTAGGTTGAGCTCCAAGCAGCGAATTTGGATGGGAAGAGGAAGCATGTGTCAGCCTTGGTTTTTACCTAGATGAGTCTATAGAAGGATCAAGGAAATGAAACCTGCGAATAACGTAATTGGACGCTATTCGTTCGATGTTTAGCTGTGTACACAGATGAATATAATATGGCGATTGTTGATCTGCGTAGATATAGCGGTAATAGAAGGTTGATATCATCGTTGAAATTAGTGGCTACGTGCCTGAGGAATAAGAGAATATAAGCTTTCACTTACGAGTCATTTTTCAGCCTTGATCTCCGACCAGCAAGTACCTAAATTTTGACACAGTGAACAAAACGTCCGACCGAAAGCGACTTCCACCTGGGTTCTACGACTACAGAAATATTTCTGAACAGTTGATCACGAATACACATATGCCAGCGGACAAAAATATTCCGATACTACTAGCAGTTCGGTTTAGTTTCACGTTACGGCGCTGCTATCGACATATAGAGATACTGCGCATGCGCAGTCGCACGGATTTTCAGCGCGAAATTCAAACACGTTCAACGCTTTTCATTCTTTTCACGTCGTATATGTTCCAAGTTTACCGATTGAAATTCTTGTATCTTTGATACAATTATTCGTCGTAGGTAATGAATCTAATCAATCATGTCTTTTTTTAGATCTCAATATCGAACGAAGATGATGAATCGAACTGCGCAGATCTTGGGCGCAGATGGTGTAGAACGATGATTGGTCCTGATTGTGTGGCGGGGAAAATCGTGTTTCCTTATTCGTTCTAATTTTCTGCCTGAATTTTCTGACAAAAATATTCCGATACTACTAGCAGTTCGGTTTAGTTTCACGTTACGGCGCTGCTATCGACATATAGAGATACTGCGCATGCGCAGTCGCACGGATTTTCAGCGCGAAATTCAAACACGTTCAACGCTTTTCATTCTTTTCACGTCGTATATGTTCCAAGTTTACCGATTGAAATTCTTGTATCTTTGATACAATTATTCGTCGTAGGTAATGAATCTAATCAATCATGTCTTTTTTTAGATCTCAATATCGAACGAAGATGATGAATCGAACTGCGCAGATCTTGGGCGCAGATGGTGTAGAACGATGATTGGTCGTGATTGTGGGGCGGGGAAAATCGTGTTTCCTTATTCGTTCTAATTTTCTGCCTGATGCAATTTTGAAAATAAATCTCAAAAGCCACGGGTGGGAACTAAAACTGATGTGAAAGTGGTTCATCATTTTCTTAAAACAAAATATATCGAATATAAAAAAGTGTACATAAAAATAACAGATGGTTTTTATTTTTCTTTACAAAAATTTTTGTTTATTCAATCGATGTTATTAATATTAATTTAATTACACAAATTGCCTATGTATTAATCGAATTTATATGTATACTTATGTATTCATGCAATGATGTAATGTGTATAATTTAATTGTAGGACAATATTTTAACCATTATGGAATGATATTAAATTATGTATAATTTTTCTTCACTGCAATGAAGAGACAATGAAATCGAATTGTTCTGATTTTCACTTCACCCTCTTTTTAAATTTAATCAGAGATTGCAATCGATGCTCTGTACGTATCCAACTATTCTAGTTCTCAAAATATACAGGAACCGTTTCTTTTTGTTCGTCTCTAGTTTTTATTGAAAAAGTAAAAATATTCGCAATGTTACTTTTCTAAGTGTCCAATATACACGTGGTGGAGTAATTAGTTGAATAAATGTACAGTGAGAAATATAAGTTCTTCTTCTCGCATGCATCTGGATATGTACCACGATTATGAATTAGTACAAAAATTAAACAACGTAATTTATTCTCCCTCTACAAAAAAACATAATCGGAAGTTTTCAAGATCGACTGATTACAAATAAAACAGATAAATAATTTCCAAAGCGGTAGCAGTTCGTTTTATGCCGACAGATACTCTGGTACAGTTCATACTTCGACGGATGACTTTCATTACCGTAGTTTTAAAATAAAACCACTTCATGCCTCGATGTTAATAATTTTCTATCAATCACGACGTGCTTCGTATTCGCTTCGTGGAGGCCTTCAAATCGAAGCACGTTCGAAAATAAGACGTTTAAAGCTCGTCGGTCGGAGCCTTCTTGGGGTTTCCTTTCCTGTCGTATCCCTTAAGCTCTTTAGTAGAGTGTTTAGCGATGTATTTAATGAAATCGTCGAGTTCCCGACCGCCTTCGTACTTCTCTGGGAAGTCCTTGGAGTCCTTTGACGCCCAGAACAGAGTGGGGAAGCCCTTGACTTCGTAGGGTGCAGGCACGTCGTTGCTGGATGCGTCGAATTTAACGATCTCAACATCCTCGTCGGCGAGCTTATCTCCCAACTCCTCGTAGATCGGAGTTAGTTTCTTGCAGTGGCCGCACCACGGGGCGTAGAATTCGATCAAGGTATCCTTTCCGTTGTTCGCGACAACCTCTTCGAAGTTCTTTGCCACGGCGATCTTAACGTTTCCGCTGTTGTCCTCGGGGATCGGTTCAGACTTCAGGTACGGTTCCAGAACACCGCCTTCGAGGTCCTTCAAGAAGGCCTCAAGATTTTCGACGGAGAATTCCTTGCTCATGCTGTATTTCTGGTTCTTCGCATCTCGGGCCAACACTGTGGGCTTGTCACCCTTGGTGAAGTCGATTCCGTATTCGTTCAACTCGTGCTGGAAGTCGTCCTTTGATGCTATGGCAAAGTTCAGGTTCGGGAAGCCCTTAGCGACCTTGAGGATTCTGTTACGCCAGTAGTTGGTGCCCTTGGCGTTCTTAACGTAGTCAACGTTGTAGTAGGCCACTACCAACGGGTTCTTGAACTCTGCCGCGTTGTCGCGAGTCCTCACGCCGACGATGCCGAAGCTGAAATACGGATTTATGTATTCGGTAAGAAGTTCTTTCTCCGGGGAGAAAATTAATATCATCCGACGATTTAAATACTCACTAGTTCTTAGTGATGAAGTCATTCACATCGGCGATTGAATCGGCACCCTTGTAAACAACGCTGTTTGGCTCGAATTTGTTCTGCAGAATCTTGGGGCGGTACAATACAATTCCGTTCCTGAAAATGTGTTTAAAAAATTGTTAACACGGTGGATTCCTAGATTCTGTATGAGTTTTAGGTGATAATCATCGTCTCTCAAGCCATCTGCAGGATTATTATCGCTGGTTCAACGCCTTAATCAAATTCCATCAATTTGAATATAGAATTAGAATAAGATTCGAGGTCTCAACTCACTTCTGTCCTTCCTTCTCGAGCAGAACCTTGGCAGTGGTGTGAGCGAACCTGACCTTCTCCCTGAGTTTCTTAGCAACGGTATGGAAGGCTGCGGACAACGGCGAGTCGTCCTTCTCGAAGTATCCGATGACACCGATTTCGTCGGATGATAGGAAAGCTTTCAGGCAGTCTTCGCCAGTGAGTTCCTTGGAAGCCGGTCCAACCTGGGCCTGAAGAGTCAAACGTCGAAGATAAGACAATAAACAAACAAAATTCTTAGAACAGAAACGAAATGAAAAATCACCTTCATGTGCTTAGCGATACCAGCTGCTTCCCTGGGTCCGTTGTAATCTGCGACCATCTCATTCTTCGAGAATATCTTCAAGGTCGGATATCCGCTGACGGAGAATTTATTACACGTCGCTTTTCCTTCCTCTGTACAGTCAACTTTAGCCAGAGTTATCGGAGGGTCGTTGCCCTTCAATAATTCAGCAGCCTTGGCGTATTCGGGCTTCAATCGTTTGCAGTGTCCGCACCTTTAGGAAAAATTTTACGATTGTTACAAATTTTTCTTCTTCTTTACGGAATAATAAAATCATTGGTGTAACGAAATTAATATCGATATTTTCTTTTCCTCCGAGCGTGACGTAGAACAATAATTAATAAGCCGGGTTCGATGTGTGTGTGAGTATAGGTTGATACGTCATCGCGACGTTCTGGAGTATTAAAATTAAAATATCTCGTATCTCTTACCATGGCGCGTAGAACATGACGAGAGAATTTTCATGGCGTTCTAATTCGTGTGCGAAATCATCGTCGCCCAGGTCCAGCACGTCGTCTTCGGCGGCGAATGCGCCGAGGGCGAGAACGGATACGAAGATCAAACTTCTCAGTAGCATGTTAGTAGCTTAGTTGCCGTCTTTTCTTTCGTTTCTGATCAAGATTGGATCAAACCGATGATCAACGACTCGTCAAACGAACTTGACTCTTTATAATTCGCGAGAAGACTTACGACTGACTCGACACACCGCGATTCTATTCTCTATCGAAGAGGACGACGTGGCTAGGTCGTGTCCGTATCCGACGCTGTGCTGTCGCCTCTCTCTCACTCTTCGTCTCTACCTTCCATGCGGGAAACAAGAGAGACTCGACTCTACGCGGTGTCGTACTCTGATTGGCCAATTTTGAAAAGCTGAGCTGTACCTCCCGGCTTTATACGTCGAATGCTTGCTAGATACTGTACATCGTATCTTTTTATTCTCATTACGCATTTTGTCGTATTTCGTTGTTGTTTTTTTTTCTTATATATTGTCTCTCTGTTATTGTAACTTGAAATAACAAAAATAAACACCGTTTATCTCTCATGAAAATGTTTTGTTCCTTTTTTTTATTTTTATTCAGTTCCACCTGTCCACATATCTGTTATTTTTGAGGACTTGGCATCGAAATTAAAGAATACAAATTGATAGTCAGCTGTTTTTCCCCCTTTTTTCGATTTTTTTTAGCCGTGTTGCTTGTTGATACAACTTTCAAGAACACATTGCTCGCGCCTATTCCGTGTGTTAGGCAAATACAAAAAAAAAAAGCAAGCGATGTTACGTGTTCTAAAAATTCCAACAGGCATTGACAAGAACACTACTCAAACATCGGGAAAATAAAAGAACGCGGTAGCGCACGCATATAGCTCTCGTAATTGTGAAGGAGGAGCATTATCTGATAAGGACTCGAAGATTATCAGCAGAGGCGAGAGAAGAAGCGGGTGAAATTTGATTCTGAGAGATAAAATACAGGAGTTAAGATAATGCGGGCGTTATATCGATCGTATAGAAGCCTCGCGCCTCTAGGTTATGTGCGAGTTACGAATGCTCGTTCTTTTGCGATCTTTAACGCAGAGAGATTGAATCTCGTTCGGAAATCGCTATCGGTTTCTATAATTAGACAATCAGGCTACAGGGGTCATTCGAGATGCTGGAAATGCAACAGTGATGATAACGAATCTGACCTGTTGTTTTGTTCTAAATGCAAAGCGATCCAAGAACCGCGGGAAAATTTGAACCATTTTAACTTAATCGGCGTGGATGTAAGTTACGATGTTAAAAACGCGGAGGTTCACGATAAATACAGACGCTTACAGAACCTGTTACATCCGGACAGGTTCAGCAATAGCTCAGAGGTAAATAATTCCCGACTATGCCAGTTATTTTTTCGAATTTCGAACTGTCTTTACTCTCTTTGTTTGGTCAGAAAGAAAAAGAACTCTCCGAAACGTTGTCGGCTCTGGTGAACAAGGCTCACAGCACGTTGTCTCACCCTTTGAGCCGTGGTCTTTACATGTTGGAACTGAAAGGCGTTGATATACCTGAGGGAACGACGAGTTTGGACCCGGAATTTCTCATGGAAATAATGGAAAAGAATGAGGAGGTCGAAGAGGCCTCTAAAGACTGTGAAAAAGTCCTCAGATTGATAAAAGAGAACAGAGAAACTTTGGAAGATTGTTCAAGGTAGTAACAAAAGAACGTTGTAAAGTTGGGATTCAACTGAATCGATTATCTTCCCTTCGTTTTCAGACAAGTTTCTGCCGCTTTTAAAGAAAACGACGTACAACAAGCAAAGAAAATTCTCGTCAGGATGAAGTACTACGCCAGTATTGAAGCCACTCTCAAAAATATGAAACAGAGCCTTGGGATTGTTGAATAGAAACACCTCGAGAAGCAACAGGACCTTCAATCTCCTTGGAGACTAAGACAATCTCAATTAAAGTTTAGAATTGACGATTGTAGGTCTCTGAACATTGTTCCTCTTACTCTGATAACGAGATAATAACTTCTCACGACGACTCAAACGACTTGAATCTTCATACAATGAACCAGGATTAAGAAAATATTTGAAGCTTCGAAAGTTGATTTGGTGATTGAAAAGAACTTGGGCTGAATAGGCAGTTAGCACAGTCAATAATCGATATTCTGGTCATATCTGCACCCTGATCTCAATTTTGAAGCAATTGACAAGGAAATATGTTTGTCAAAATCGCTGATTCCTCTTCAAACAAGTTGCAAGATTGAGAGTTTACCCTTCACCACTCTAAGTTAGCTCCTCTAGTCGTTAAAATTTTACTATGTAGACATGGAAGTATGTAAATAATATTCACATATTGTACATAACTGATAATAAAATAGCTGACAATTATTATTGTGATCAGCGATTCATAAAATTCAAAGAAACAAACTTCGGAGACCAAACACCGCTTCGAACTTCATAAAGCAATGAAGAAAAATTGTCCTGCAGACTGAATTATCGGTGCAGAATTTTCATTTTATACGATACACTTTCGCGTATTCTGGAACAAGTCTTTGGTACAGTGGCTACTAAAAGCAGTCAAAAATTTCTAACCAGTAGCCACAATGTTAAAATGCTGCTTTCGCAGCAAGGCTTCAGCCATCCTCGAGTGACAAAACTTATGAAGCTGAAGCTAGCAGCCATAGTTAGCAGCCAAAGGTGCTGAATTCAATTGAAATGTTCGGCTGCTAGCTTCAGCTTCATTCAAAACTTGTCTTACTCCAAAGTATTCAAGAGTCTGATCTCATTTGCGAAGCTTCACGGTTCTCGCAGTAGCTGAATGATCATTCGCTGAACACGTGAATCCGAAATTTCGTAGATCATTCCTCGTTTTATGCTCTTTGAGGGATTTCAATGGGCTTAAAGAACTGAACCAGGCATGAACAAGAAAAGTATTTTTTTTATTGATTATCTCTTTTCCACTGTTCAACCCACTGGCATATCCTGGTAACATTGCTGTCCATCTCTTCTGGAGTGTTGCTTTGAAGTTCGTGTACGATTTCGTTCTTGTATGAGGCTCTTGCCTCGTCTAATATCGTCTGGAATATTTCGCAGTCTATGTTGTCCTCTAGTTTCTTCCCTGTGTAACCCCTCGAGGATAATCTATCGTACAGTATCGTGTTATCCGCTCTCAGGACGAACACGATATCGAACCAACGTTCTGGAAAGAATTCGGCACCGTGGTAATCTACGATCTTGCCACCGTCTTGCATCGGTCCTTCCATTCCGTCTAAAAGCTAAACGACAATAAAGAAAAAGGTGAAGAAACAAATCGACGTTGAGTGTTCGAATTCACTAGAAACTTCAACTTCACCTTGTCCTCGTCTAAAACGGGGCATCGATAAACTTCGTCGTATTCTTCTAGGCATTTATTTTCTATCGCCAATTTGCTGACCTCTAGCCACTCGAGACCCGCCCGTTCGGCGAGTAATCGGCACATTGTGCTCTTGCCGACACCCGGGGTTCCTTGAAATCGGAATAATTTTGTTCTCACACCCGGTCGCAAAATGCCACTTTTTATACCTCTTGAGTGGGCGGAAAACAGATCTTTTCGCCCTCGGGCGGAAACGTCTTTTTCCGCCCGCTAGAAGCCGGCGAAAGAGACTTTTTCCTGCCCTAGGGCGCAAAATCCTGTTTTCCGCCCGCTCAGTCGGTCTGAAAAGAGGCATTTCTGCAAACCAGGTGATGAGAAAAACATCGTGTGTATCACGGGCGCAAGGCTATTTTGGCGAGTGTGCTCGCAGCAACTCGCCTTCGGCTCCTGCCGCCAACGGCACACTCGGAAAAATAGTACTTTCCGCCCTTGATACACAAATAACTATTACAAATTTTGGTGGATTTTTAGGTTAGGCATGAACATGCGATTGATGTGGGCGAGTATACCTGTCACCAATATATTTGGCGCTCTGCGGCTCACGCCGTTCATGTTATCGATTGATATTACGAATCAGACGAAGACCAGAAGGAAGATATGAAGCTTGCGAATTTACTACTTGAGAAACGTTCCCTTTATTATCAAACACGTGTGTTTGTTTGACGGAAATACTTTAGGGTTCTAAATTGTCGTCTGCTAAGTGACGATCAAATCAAAGGACGTAACTTGTTTAATTTCTGTTGTGATGATTGATTCTAGAAACGATTTATCTGAATGATATTGGAGATACTTTTGATATTTTACGATTTTTTTGCTATATTTCTTGTATCGTGTGAAATAATTTTTTAGCTATTTGCTTATATTCCCAAGATTCTAGAGCCTAGGGGAATTGAAGTCGATATCATTTCGTTGGCAACCCTGGTTGGGAACTTTTTTTTGAATTTCTGTTATCGAAAATGTGATAAAAACATTTGAATCGCCGTTCTCGGCAATAAAAAAATACGTTATTCGCGAATAGTCAATTTTCATCTTCTTTCATCACGCATTTATACTCGTCCCATTGTTTTAGACTCCTCAGCGTCACTTCAAACCGAAGTTTTCGCAGTTTTTCGCTCGAATACTGTCATCAATCCAACAAATAGTTTCAACCCTAGTAGCAAAATGAGGTAAGGCTGCATGCAGGCTTACTGAAGATCTCTGCAGATCGCTTCCAGCTATTTCCGCATTTGACTGCGGGGCTGACATCAGAATCTGCAAAATTCAGAATCTTGCGTAAGCCTGCACTCAGACTGAACGAAGATTCTGCTAACCTAACCTCAACCTAACCTCACAAAAGATTCTGTATCGGCTCTGTATTAAGGCTTCGCTCAGAGTCTTTTCACTGCAGGCATTGCTACTAGGGAATCTTTTGTTCGTCGATCCATCACGTGATTATTCGGGAAATTAGATGATAATTTTCAGGGTGTGGTTGATGAATAACAATTTCAGTCTCGATTTTATTCATAGTTCGTAATTTTATTATTATGTACAATAAATCAGAAACAACTGGAAATCTAATTGCAATTACAATCAAATATCAATATTGAACAAATTCAATCGATTATGTAAAGCAATCAACCACTTCAAACTATATTTCATTAACGTCCACTTGTAAATTTTGTTCGAAAAGTGCCATTGGCAGTGTTATGCTCTTATGGTGCTCTGCTCGAGTAAGATTGTCGTCTGCTAGCCAGAGCTGAATGTTAGATAAAAAAGAAGATGAAGAACCTTCTTTCGAATCGTCGTTTTCAAGTTATTTTATGCACTGTAGCCAGTCTACACGTTGGTACATTTTTCATCAAACCGATTCTGTTTCCGTCGAGTAAATCCGAAGAAGTCGTAGCCGCAGTGCCGGACTACTCGAACCCTAGTAGACGAGAAACGAAGCTAGACGGTCGAGGTACTCCGGAGTGAACGACATGCGAATTAAGCGGCCTCGGGGTTTGAAAACTAGTGAACTTATAATCGCTGTAACTCTTGGTGTGTTCTGCGGTGCTTATATCTGGAAACCGACTTTGTACAAGCCTTTGGACATAGAAAAACCCGCGGGGGCACCAGAAGAGTCTAAGACAGTCTAAAGTGAAGAGAATCGGGACAATCCTAACCTATAAAATCCAACTTTTGTGAACCGTTGAATTATTTCGTTCAAGTATGTTGGAAAGGTACAAAACATGGGCGAGAGGACCGATGGGTTTGATTTTCGGCGTTGTCGGCTTGACGACCTCCGCGATGTTGACTTGGAAGTAAGTAACGAAGGAGATTCTACATAAATATTCTCTATAAGCAATAACCTTGATGTGTCTTTTTGTATTCCAGGTACGGTATATCGCCTATGTTGAAAAAACGTAGACAAAAGACAAACGAAGAGTTCGCAAATTTCGTTTGGCAGGAGCGTCAGAAGAAGGCTGCGGGCATGTTAGAGAATTCACAGCAATGATGCTTTCGGAATGTGAAGTTTATTGAACCTGAATGTTAGATTGTATATTGAATAAATAAAAGCATTTAGATTTTTTTTAATCGTTCTTTCTTTACCCAATGCTGCCCAGATAACCAGATCTTGGATTGCAGCCTTTCACCGCCAAGGTGTGACATCAATGTCAAAGCAGTATGATGGCATGCTCGCATGTGCTTGCAATAGCGACAAAATAGCGGAAACAATTAAACGAAGTTGCTGCTATTTTGTCGCCATTGCAAGCACATGCGAGCATGCCGTCATACTGCTTTGACATTGATGTCACACCTTGGCGGTGAAAGGCTGCAATCCAAGATCTGGTTATCTAGATTGGCAGCTAATAGGACAAGACTGGAGCTGAATTGGCCTCTTTCGCCGTTGCACCCAGACAACCAGATCTTGAATTGCAGCATTTCACCGCGATGATGTAACGACAATATCAAAGCAGTATGACAGCACGTGCTTGCAATAACGACAAAATAGCGGCAACGGGAAAAAACAGTTTCTCATGGCTATTTTGTCGTGATTGCAAGCACGTGCTGTCATACTGCTTCGATATTGTCGTTACATCATCGCGGTGAAATGCTGCAATTCAAGATCTGGTTGTCTGGGTGCAACGGTGGAAGAGGCCAATTTAACTCCAGTCTTGTCCACTTATCGCCACCAACTGATACATCAGGAGACTTACCTTGCTTGTATCTGGAAGTTGGCCAGCTATTCTTACTTACACAGGTGTAGCTGGCCAATTTGCAGATAGAGCAACGCTATAAAGAAAAGTCAGGTCTAATATTCAGGCATGAAAATTTGGCAGTAAGAGAAGACAGAGCTGAAACAAGGTTCATATCTTCCCATTGTTTCAGCTTCAATTACATTATTTTCACAATTTTATTTCATTTCAGTTGTTACAGTAGACAATAAATTGCTAATTAACTATCATTTAACGTTTAATTTACAGTATCAATGGATTCCCAGAGGTTTTTTTTTCTATTCCTCGAACTTTGATCCATAGTACGGAACGTACTGCAGCACCAGTTTCCAATCAGTAAAGTACAAAACACCCAGACCGGCGGTTCCACCAAAAGTCGCCAATGATGGAATCCTGAAATATTTCAAATACATACATCTCTTCTCTGGGAAAAGAAAATACAAGACATATCGCCCATTTCGGCTTTATATAGTGGATGCTTACACAACTTATATGCATAAATTATTCTTGCTTCTCTTAACATTACATCTTTGCTCCTCTCCCCCCCCCC
>JAFFZH010014697.1:4569-34918 GCA_018420115.1 Euura saliciscinereae
CATACCCTAGAAGTGTTGACAGAGTTGAAGGAAACACCCTGTATATCAATAGCACTCGACATCTGGGAAAATCTTACTTCGCGTTTGATTGACCGTCGATTAATCTGCGCTGGACCGTGGCCCATGGTCGAACCTAAACTGAAATGTACTGTGACAATCAGAGTTCGTTGATATTAGTCATCCTCTTTCCCGTTGACTCTGCCACTCAAGGAGTAAAAGAATGCCCCGGATGATATTCTGCTAAAAGTCGTCGCCAAAAGAAATATGGGTCAGAATGCTGCTGGATCTTGTCGTGTGCACCGATGGTCGAGTCAATTGGCAGGGACTCTGGGACCTCGAGGCACCACGTACGCCCTTATCGCAGTCGAGTATGACTTCTTGTTTTGCACGTCTATGGGAACCCAGGAATAAACTACGTGTCCTGGATCCACGAGAGTGCTGCAAACCGTCGGATCAGAGTGCCTATGGACATGGATTTGTTTCAATCAGTCGAGAAGACAACATGAGATGAGGGTTTCAGCCAATTATCCTTGACGAAGATACTTGAATTGTCAATTTCTTGTTGGCTATTCAGATAGTCACCTTCTCACTTTTCGTTGATGACTCCGCGGAGGATGACTGCGGTGACTTCAATCATGGGTTTCAACGATACCCGGCAGCCTGTGGGGATCCAGTAGTTGGAATTTGAAGTCTTTATGACCCACGGCATCCATATTTGCAACAATTGTTGTAGCCAAGAGCGCGAAGACGAACTCATCAACTTCTCATCGTTATCGAAATTAATTCAAAGTTTACGAACAAAAGTTGCATAAATATTACCTCACAAAAAGTCTACAAGACTATAAGGCTTGACTTTAACTCAACAACTGAATGACGAGTGACAGAGAATCAACTTTTATATGTTCAACTTTACGGGTCAATTGGATCACACGGTGATTTCAAATGCCTTCGGCCAAAAATTCAATCACTCGATTTGTCACTGAAGGAACTTCAGCGGATACAATCAGAGCAGCGTCACCAGCCACGAATCATTGCCAGATTGAATCGTTAGCTGGTTGAGGTAGTTACATAAATTTTTAACCGACTTCAAGAAAGGAGGAGGTTCTCAATTCGGTTGTATTTTTTCTTTTTAATGTTTGTTACCTCAGAACTCCGTTATTTATAAACCGATTTGGAAAATTCTTTTTTTATTCGAAAGGGTATACTTTCAGATTGGTCCCATAAAGATTTCATCAAAATCGGTTAGGTAGTTTGGTTTTGAAGTCGGTTTTTCTTTTGTTACTCGTGATTTTTGATTATTTCCTTGTCACGATCGCCAACTTGTGTGTCATCTTCGCAGGCTTGTATTGAAAATACTCTTTGGCCCTGTGCGATGAGTACGAACTGATCAAACTGTTCAAGCTTTGACATTATGTTTGTAAATTTCTGTTCGCCGTTCGTCGACTCACACCGAATCTCTGCCGTATTCTTGTTAACTTGAACTTAAACCTATCTCGCGGTTTGATTATTGAAGTTTTTTTGGCAAAGTTGGTTGGAGAAAAACAACAACGATCGTAGAAACGATAATAACTGACTACCAAGCAGTGGCTCGTGGTGTGGA
Organism: Euura saliciscinereae; assembly: GCA_018420115.1. Classification (NCBI taxonomy): domain Eukaryota; kingdom Metazoa; phylum Arthropoda; class Insecta; order Hymenoptera; family Tenthredinidae; genus Euura; species Euura saliciscinereae. The sequence goes on from JAFFZH010014697.1 coordinate 6,170, forward strand.
TAATTAATAACAGGCCAACGTTTTTTACAGCCCAGTTGTTTACATTTCGTTGGGGCCTCTCGAATTCCATAGAAAAATTCATGAATTTCATATTATACAGCAGAAATCGGATCATGGCTAGCATTATCTCGTGAACACCCAGTTTTTTTATAGAGAAAAAAAAATCCAATCGAAGAAGTGTCCAAGAAAATCTACTGGGACCTTGTGTGTTCGCTTCATCACTCATCGAAATTCAATTGGATTTCCACTGTTCTCTGCTTTGTTTCAGGAGTACGTGAAGTTTGTTCTTCGTCAACCTTATATGATCGTAAATATTATAGGATATGTGAAACAGTTTTGAGGTTCTAATCACAGGGCAATGTGTATACATTTTACAAGCATATATTTTATTCGTTTGTGAAAAAAGCCTAGCCCGATGCAACTTGAGAATAATTAAATTCGTATTACGTACAATTTTTCTGAATTTATAATGGAAGGAATAATACATTTTCACAGGCTCAATCCTCAGGACCACTTCTTGTGGTGGCATGGTGTCTCCAGGGACACGTTATTGGTCTGCTCTAAGCACAGTGAAGTTTTGGATTGATCCCACATGCACGGTTCCGTTGATTCTAACCTTTGTCCTGTAGTAAATTCTGTCTCCTGCTTCCAGGGCAGCATTGCGTATAGTAGCGATCCATAGACCGGCGGCAACCTCTATTAAAAAGGTCACCTGAGAGTCAGGGATGCCATCTGGATCAGAGACATTTCGTTAGTTCAAAATTTTGTCGGAAAGTGACGAGCGCAATGGCCAGTTAAATCATTTGTATGTCTTACCTGGAGTACGCCGCCCGTTTATGTTGTAATGAAACTCGAATGCCTCAATCCCCAGACCGTAACTTAATACTTGGAATCCTCGACGGTTGTCAGTCGATCGGACAAGAGTTGTTGGCATTACGTCGAAATGTGGGTCGAAACCCTCAACACCCACGAAAACATTCGCGGCGGATACCGCAGCAAGGAAAATAACTATTTTCATCGTTGAAGTTTGTCGAGTATATCGAGTAGACTGACGAAGAAAATACAGAGTTGAGAGGCAACTAGTTTGCGTAGATTCAGTCGAGTGATGGAGGCACCAAAATGGAGCAGCTTTTATACAAAAAGTGTCCGGATGCGTGGGGGAGTTTGGAATCCACGAGAAACGGACGTCGATCACACGTATTGGTCAGCGATACTGTTCGTAGAGCCAATGGGACGTGCGGTTGTTCGAAATCTGTCATGGTCAATGATAACTGCTCGTAGACCAAGTAGGAGGTTCGAAATTCCACGAGAAACAGCCGTTAACACGTAGTGGATAACAACAGCTGCTCGCAGAATCGAGTGATATGTTAGGTGGGGTGAGAATCCGGTTGTTGGGCAATTTGCACGACCCGATGCGTTTATGATCACGAGGTAAACTCTGGTTTGTTTTATAAAACAAATACAAAAGCAAAATAAGTTCGTAGGTAGAACTTTGAGTGCATCGATAACTTTAGATTTGAATCTTTATTGAAATCGATTTTCAATCAAGTCAATTGTGGGTCCTTATTCGGATACCCTCTATAACCGATGTTGAATTAATTCTATTTGAATGATCACATTTAGAAGATGCATAATTGTGACGGGGCGTCGTCGGAATGAATTTTCTTATAACACTCACATGAAAAGGGGAATCGCCTAGTTACTAGTAGTTCAGCGGGACGAAAGCTGCCGAATAAATTTATTTTTACCCTACTACGGTAAAATGACCATATTTCATCCCTGAAACGCGGGTCGAAAGTCATCAATTTCGGAACAGAGGGAAGAAAAATAAATTGCCGGGCAAAAGAGTCCACTTTTTTGCTCGGTAGGTAATTTACTTTTTTGCCCGCTTATTCACTTTTTCTTCCCTCTGTTCGAAAATTGATGACTGCTTTCCGCCCGCGTTGCAGCGATGGAATATGGTCATTTTATCGAAGACGGGTAAAAAGAAGTATGTGCCGCACGGGAGGAACGCGATTTTCACCTCGTGCTCTTGCTGCCCTCGCTGCCCTCGCTTCACTCGCCCGCCGTTCGAACCGTCCTGAGGTTGTTTTGATTATACACTCGGACCCCGCTATTTCGACCTTCAGTAATTCGACGAACTCGGTATTTCGACCAAATTCGCTTCGGTAATTCGACTCCCTCTACCCCCACCATCAGGCTGCGTTTCTGCCTCACTTTGGGTCTCTCCTCGCGCACACGGTCTGCGCACAACACACGCATATACCTAGACGGAGGAGTGGGGGCCCCTCGTGTCGTCGAAATACTGAATACATCGGGTCCCGACTTGGTCGAAATAGCGGGGTCCGAGTGTATATCCATAGGACGTTTTGAGACATCTTTCCGACCATTCAGAACATTCCAAAATACGTTCGCGGACTTTGCTAGGTTTTCGTGAGGACTTGTAAATATTTTCTGAAAATTGCAGCACGTGAAGGTTTTTGATCGATCGGTCTTTCGTATACATATACTCGTAGGACACGTATGATAGATAAATCGATAATCAAATTGGATGATTGATCCATACCATATTTGATCGATTCTGGATATACCAAACATCGCAGGGATATTCCATGTATTGTTTGAATTCTATCTCGGGTTTCGAAGGTCAGTAAGAACACTCGTTGACGTTTCGACTTTGAAGAGGGCCCTCTTCAGAAAAAACAATTTTTTCATTCAGCCAATCGGTCAATATAAGGAGAAAACCTGTACGGAGCCGCGGAAGGAGCTTTTCCGGTAACTCGGAATTGGCTCCGTACACGTGCCTTGTGATCTCGCTATCAAACCTTCTTTATCTGAGTTCTTTGTAGCAATCGTTTGACGATGTATATGGCTCCCAAGGAAGCAGGTAAAGACGTATAATCACGTTATAACTCATGAATATTTTCTCTTTTCAGTTTTCTCCTTATATAATCAACCATGACTGACTACTGAGTAAAAAAAACTTTCAAGACTTATGTCTTTCTGAAGAGGGCCCTCTTCAGGGTCGAAACGTCAACGAGTACTGTTACTAACTTTCCAAACCCAAGGGAGAATTCAAACAATGGACATAACTAGATAGATCAACAAATAGCTGTAAAAACTCGTAAAACGCAAAGATAAATTGAAAGAACGACCATTAAAAAAAAATCGATAGATAATATTGGTAGTTAAAAGCAGAAGGTCGAGAGCGCCATTTCAATTTTTTTTTATTTTTCACGATTTTTTCAAATAGCTATAAAAACTCGTAAAACGCAAAGATCAATTGGAAAAACGACCGTCTCGAAAATTTATGAAAAAAAATCGATAAAAAATATTGGTAGTTAAAAGCAGAAGGTCGTAAGCACTATTTCTTTTTTTTATGTGTCATGATTTTTGCAAGTAGTTATAAAAACTGGTGAAACGCAAAGAAAAATCGAAATCGACGTTTCGAAAATTCATAGAAAAAAAAAACCAAGGTAAAAGCAGAAGGACGTGAGCGCCAATTTAAAAAAAATTGGTGGCTAGGACCTTCCGCTTTTAATTGACCCAATATTAAATTTCGACATTTATGAATGAATCTTCGGGTTTTTATCCCAAATACAAAATAAAAAAAAAATTACCTTTTGCCGTTACGAACAGCAAAAAGTCGTATAATGACGCTTAGGTCCTTATGCCGTCAGACACGCGATATATAATCACTATATCTATCTCGTGTCCGATCCGGAAGTGTCCAATTTGATTTTTATTAAATTAATATTTGTGATTTGTCCGATCCGGATGTATCCGAAAGAAAATGTGTCCGATAATGCAGTTTTATTATTTTGTGTCCGATGCAGATGTGTCCGAACGGGGTCTAATCTAATGCACGATACACCTAATTTTCTTGGTTATTCTTCGAGGTGAGTTGGGTGAGTTGCCTGATTATAGGTGCATCATGACGCCTTATATATGCCGCACCTTCTCCCTGTGAGAGCAGTACATTCAAGTTCATTTTATTCAATGGGAAATGAATCGAAACCCGATGATGGAAGGATTTTCAGGGGAAATATTCACGGATAAAAATACAAAATTCAAGTACAAAGAGTGTTCATTAGATCCTATACTCCTGTAGATTTTGCGCAGTACGAGATTACCGTATTTGGAAGTCAAGATACAAGAAACATCCGAGGGTCGTTCGTGAGTGTGAGATGAACATGTTCCTCAATTTGGCGGAAGAACAAATAACACGAATGATAGGATAAAATTTGATGCTATTTTGTTGGAATTGTAATATTATGTTGAAGGTTTGAAAAATATTCCTTACTGACGGTTGGGAGGGGGTGGGGGGGCGTTGCGCGTTACATGTAACGTCACGCTAGCCCGTTACGCCAGGAGCGTGTCATGTTAGATACCTCGGGTCATGACAGACACCTCGGGTCATGACAGACACCTCGGGTCATGATAGATAACTCGGGTCATATAGCCGAGCAGCTATATTTTTTCGCCACAAAATCCGTGTTGTCATCTTCAAGTTCCTTGAAGTCTACTATCGCACGACGTGCTCGAATCCGTTCATGCGGTAACATGGTACAAACAAATATGCAGTTACTAGATCAACGTGTTATCGGAAATCGTGGTAGAGACCAGGCTGCTTCCTGCGCAGAAATTTCTACGACCTTGAGCAAGCTGCTGCTGTAACTGGCCATAAGTTTGCGCGAACCGAGGGCCATATTTTCCTCACTGGTAACTCCTGTTTCCGTTTTTTTGCCCTTGAGCAAGTCCCGAAACTTCTGGTGCAATAAGCTCATGCCACGATTTGCTTTGTTGATGTAATCGAGTATGTACACAACACAAGCATACTCTTCGAGAATATATTAAATATCGTTGTTAGATGCCATCATTTCGCCTGTCTAATGGCATAAGGACGTAAGCGCAATTATGCGACTTTTTGCTGTTCGTAACGGCAAAAGGTCATGTATATGTTTTTTTCTGGATTTGGGATAAAAACCCGAAGATTCGTTCATAAACATTGAAATTTAATATTGGGTCAATTGAAAGCAGAAGGTCGTAACCACTAATTTTTTTTTTTTTTTTAATTGGCGCCTAGGTCCTTCTGCTCTTACCTTGTTTTTTTTTTCTATGAATTTTCGAAACATTGTCGACTTCGATTTTTCTTTGCGTTTTACGAGTTTTTATAACTACTCGGAGGAAAAATCAAGAAAAAAATGGCGCTCATGACCTTCTGCTTTTACCTACCAATATTTTTCATCGAATTTTTCTTAAATGGTCGTTCTTTCAATTTATCTTTGCGTTTTACGAGTTTTTACAACTATTTGAAAAAGTCATAAGAAATAAAAAAAAAAAACCGCGCTTACGACCTTCTGCTTTTAACTACCAATATTTTTTATCGAATTGTTTTAAATGGTCGTTCTTTCAATTTATCTTTGCGTTTCACGAGGTTTTACAGCTATTTGAAAAAGTCATAAGAAATAAAAAAAAAAAATTGCGCCTACGACCTTCTGCTTTTAACTACCAATATTTTTATCGAATTTGTTCAAATGGTCGTTCTTTCAATTTATTTTTGCGTTTCACGAGTTTTTATAGCTGTTTGAAAAAATCATGAAAAATCATGAAAAAAAATAATATGACGTTTTGCCTTTACGTTGTTTTTTAATTTTCCTTGAAAATTGTAAAGCAAGAACGACGTATCCGCCAAACTTACGACCTTTTGCACTTACGTTTTTCGATCTCGTAATTTCAATCGATCTATACGTTTTGACCGTTTTCAGAGCGAATGGCGTGAACAAAAAAAATTATACGACCCCTTGCCACCAAAATCGCGTTTTTGGCGCTTACGACCTTATGTCATTAGACACGCGATTTGTAGTAACGCCGGGTTGTAATTGTTTACATATTTATTCATTGACACAAGGTTCGGTGGTAGGACGCGTTTCCCACTTTTGCACATAACACTCATCGACTTAGCATAATTTTGACTTAACTCGATGTAATTATCCTAAAATAATATACACTGCTATGCTGAGGTTTATATTTGGCTACTTAATTCAATATGACTACAAACTTGGATCGAAATTTTGTTTCAACACTGTAGAATGACAGATCCAGCAAATTTGGTCGCGAAGCTGAAGGGTACAGAGCACAAGAATCTAGGATCTTGTTCAATTTCATGGAAATAGATGATTTGAGGATTCGAGACATGAATCTGCCTTCCTTTGTTCCCTGCCGCGCGCTCTATGTCTGCATTCGATGACTATTTCATATTCTCCGTTAACGATCTACCATACAGAACACTTTTCCATTGGGTTCATGGTTGAACCCGATGGGCAGTTGAAATCCGCAGAGAATTCAGGCCTGTTCGAAAACGGACCGATAACCCTAAATCTTCCGGGACTGTGAACGTCCGTCTCTATGTCGAGTTTCAACGCTTCCTCCCGGCTTTTGGTACACCAAACGTTCGCCGCGCTGATCCAAAACATTTGTTCCGGCGTGTAGTCGAGGCCTGGGAGTGTCTGCTCGGGACCATTTCTCTTCACCCAATTCTTGTACGCAAGGTAAGCCTGCTTGGAGCCTCCGTTATCTGCGATGTTCTCTCCTTGGGTGTTTATTCCATCTAACTGTGCAAAAAGGACGATCGCTCATATCATGCAGGAATTGAAATACATAAGAAGGAAAATGAAGGTCACGGTGAAGCCTTACTTTCAAGTCAACCGACTTTTCCGTGTAATTGCCGTACTGGTATATTATGCACTCGGCTTTCTTCAGGTACATGCCTTTTGTCTGTGCGTTCCACCAGTTGACCATGTTACCTTCCTTGTTATACAAACTGCCGTCGGTATCGAAGCCGTGTGTTATTTCATGACCCATTATGGGGCCCATCGCCCCATAGTTCATGTACCGTGGGCGGTCGTTCTTGAAGAGACTCCCTTGCAGGATACCAGCTGGGACTTCTACGGTGCAAAGAAGCCAAGAGAATCTTCAGAGATCAACATCTTGGTAAACGTTATCAAGAGCTAATACCCACCAATGCTGTTCTCGTTGACGTCGTAGAAGGCGTTGACCGTCGTTGAAAGGCCGTGGCTGATCCAATCAGTCTTGTTGACCGGTTCTTTCAGATGTTTCATAAGATAGTGCGACTCGAAGATATTCAGGTTCAAAACATTACCAAGTAGGTCATTAGGTTCGAGTACTAGACTAGCGTGGTATTCGGCCAGCTTCTTGTCGTCACGGAATTCATATGGATACGCGATGTGAGTCGCCATGGACGCGACCTTCTCGAGGGCACTTTTTCTCGTTTCTTCATCCATCCACGTCGCCTGAAATACTCAAGCCTTGAAGCCTCTCACATCCGGCGAGTGAACTTCAATCTACGCTGGAATGAAACACATAAAGATCAATTCACCTGCTCTAGGATTTTCACGAATGCGTTCCGAATGTCAGCTATCATTTCATCTGCCTTCTCCTTCGCATCGCTGGTGAAGTGTTTCCGAATGTAGAGGGCACCCATGCTGATTGACATTGATTCGCAAACGATATCGAGGCACTCTTTCCACCGAGCTTCTGTTTTCTGTTCACCAGCTCCTATTATCGTTTGGTACTCCGTTTCTCTTTTCCTCAAATCTTCGGTCAGAAATCTGACGGAGTCTGCAATGACTCTCCACAGAAGGTAGTTCGCCACTGTTCTCTTCGGGGTATTTTTTATGATTTCTTCGAAGCCACTGATGTAGCTAGGTACCATCACGTTGACGATGTCGTCGACACCGACGCGCACAGTTGGTGGTAAGATGCCGTTGAAAATCCGCTCCCATTTCACAATTGGATATCGTTTGTTCAGCTCCGATATGGGCATTGGATTGTCAAGTGCCGACAGATTCCGTCGTGCCTCGTCGGACCATGAAATCTAGTAGCATGATAGAAGCTATATCTCTCACTTACACTTTTTGGCAAATACTCACGTTGGCCAGCTTTATCTCCAATTCTAGCGATCCTGCAAGTTCCTGGTTCGCTTTTTGCTCGTTGGCCCCAAGAGCTACTGCGATGCCTACCATGTATTTGAAGTAAGCCTTGACGGCCTCGCTTTCCATCCCCCTTGTCAGATACTGCCGTCGGAGACTCAGCTCAGCTTGGTCCAACTGCGGATGATAAAAGAATTCGTGTTACACGTGCATTGGATTCCAATGGGCTGAAATAGTACATTGTGTATCAAGGGCGCAAAACACTATTTTTCGAGTGTGAAATTTGCAGCACGAGCCGAAGGCGAGTGTACTGCAATCACACTCGTCAAAATAGCATTGTGTCCGTGATGCACACGATTTTTTTCTCAACACCTGGTCCGCAAAAATGCCTCTTTTCAGATCGAGTGAGCGGGCGCAAAACGGAACTTTGCGCCCAAGGGCCGAAAAGATCTGTTTTGCGCCCGCTCAAGAGGTATGAAAAGTGGCATTTTGCGACCGGGTGTGAGAAAATATTCATTAGTTTGCACTGACCTGAAAGACTCGCTTTGTGCTGTCCCGCGATTCAACGCCAAGACTCAGGCCAATCAAGTAACCATTCATGTATCCGAGGTTCAGACATTTATGAATACTTTCATGCCAGCTGAACGCGTCCCCCTTCCAATCATGTCCTTGGAGGACGGGCCATTCCCCGAGGTCCTTCAGAATCTTATTGAGCGTTCCGAAACCCGCCTCCTCGATCGCAGCTGAAAACAGTGGAAATTCTTCATCGGTTTCGCCTTTACCTAGTGAATCCGCGTTATGTTGACTTGTTTTCTACCTCTGAAAATTGGTGAGAGTTCTTATACAATGTTATTCACTAAGCGATTACAAGGTTGTTCGCACTTCACCCCCAATGAATAATAATTGTTCCAGGTTTTGGCCCACTTTCCACAGGGAAAAAATAACCAGAAAAAACGTGGATTTGGTATGTTCAAGCACCTCCGATGAGGAGTTGATATGGTTCTCCCCGCTAACTCTCTTGAATCGATGCATGATTTTTGGGATAAAGCCATAGATTAGTGTCGTGTGATAAACTCACATGTATTCATGCAGGTTTTGTACAGATTCTTAGCCATTTTGAAGGGCCTCAGCTCGTCAGAACTGATCGGTTCTTCTATGGTCAACCTCATCTGGTCCCGGAGTTTGTCTTCGATCTCGGAGAAGATGTTGACTTCAGCCTTGTCATCGGGTATCGTGGTAGACTTTGCGAATCCCCCGCACGCGAATTCGTAGAAATCGTCACAGGGGTCTACCTGTGGGTTCATGTTTTCCAATATCTTCGCAGCTGTAGAGAATATTTCAATCACTCCAACGTACTGCTCACGGTCGCGACCATATATCTTGTTTAATAGTCATAAAAAATTCATTATTACCTGTATGAATGCATCCAGGCGTGAAACACGTCGTCCCATCTTTGCGAGCTTCTACGTCTCCTGTAGCGTTCGCAGACGCGCGTGCAAAAAACAAAATATGGAACTTGTTTCAGCACTGATGTCACAGAGGTATATGTATGTATGTATGTATGTGTATATACTCGCTCGATTCCCGAGCATCTTAGTTACGAGACAATATAATGTGCCAATTGATCTTCGATTCCATGATATGCTATTACTGAATTGAACAATCGGTTCCGAGTTTCACAGACTGGTCCATGAATCGACGACGTACTTCATAAAGACGTACTCATTCCAATAACAAACAATAATTGTGCAACGTACGATATTTCCAGGCGACCACTCCGAGGCTGACAGCGAGAGCTACTATGAGTATGGTACCGACCACGGTGACGATGATCAGACGGCGGTCCATCGCGACTTGCCGTTTCCGCCCAGGTGGAATTCCTGGAATGGGAAGAGACCAATTGGAATTGAAGAGATTCTGGAGACTTTGGCGGAGATTTTATGTTAAAACGTTAAATTCTAACTGCATCAGTCACAGTGTACGTACCAATCTTGTTACTCCCGTTACTGTTCAAAAACCGCAAGTCTCCATCCTTCCCAAGGTATTATCTGCACTGAGAAAATAGACCGGTCATAAAGCGGAGGGCCTGAATGTGACAACTAACTAACGTGCAGAGGACCTTTGTGATTTGATCTACCTAACAGAGAACTAGAACGCTAAAACAATATCATTGTTGCTGCAATGGACGGATCTTCTGGGGGCTACGACTATTGTAATGTGCAAATAGCTCCAGTGCAACTATAGTCGTCTAAACCACTGATTTGAGTTCCGACCACTGCAAGTATCTTGAAGCATTTTGGATCAGTTCAGTGTGACCTTTGTTTATAGTTAAAAAATGGCCGTGACTTCTGTGCATAAGAAACAATTGGACCTACCATTTCTAGTACTCCCTGGTTTTGCTCATTATTAGGTTCTTCTTCTTAGGTTCTTTTGTCGAGGGGTCCGATTCATGCGCGAGAACTGTCAGATTTTTTCCCCTTCTGCGTGCCGTTTCTGCAGTATCTTCCGAACGACATTAAGATTGTATCCCTCTCGCAGTCTGACCTATCGAGAGGGGATATTGAGAGATCCTTGCGTACAGTCTCTCCCGTTGCAGCGAGCACGTGGGATTGTTGTCTAATCGGATTTTTCATGGACGGGATGTGAGGAAACGGAGCCTTGCACTATTCGGCATTGAAATAATCTTTCATACTCGACCATAGGTTGGCTCATCGAAAAGACCTGACATTCACACGTAGTATGAAAAAACCAACTAGGTACGGCACTTATGAACACCGAATATGTGTTGAACGTGGCAACTCCCAACAACTTGGAGCCTGAATCGGGTTAATTCAAAGGCCACGAGTAACCGTGTAGTATACTAGAACGTTTGAACCACGAGGCCAATCTATATTTAGAATATTTTTCCTTGTAATATGATTTCTCGCGACTCATGTGAATCCCACAGTGGCTAATTCTTGAACATACTCAATTGACCTGGGAGCAAGGTCAAACTGAGGCAACGTATACGTGATACGCGAACGAAGGATCCAGGTCAAATGATCAACTGATGAGGTATCAAGTTTTGGGTTTTTTTTTCATATGTTGAATATGTTACTCCTGAATTATGAAAAAAAAAGACTACCTATGGCTGAAGTTCCATTCAAATCGGAGTATCCACTTATAGTTACTTTCCTTGTGGGATCTGACTTCTTCACAGAGCCGTAAATTCTCCAAAGCTCTGTCTACACGTCATTGGAGTTTTCTGAGACGCCCTGTTTGGGTTTGCATAACGAGATAAAGTAACTAAATCATAACTGAGTGTGGGTGTATTGTACGCAAGGAAGTAATAAAAGAAGTGTCACTCAATGAAAATAATGAATTATGCAATTCTGAAATGGCTCTGAAAAGAGTAAACCCGACACAGTCGACAATTGTCTTTGACTTAAGTCCGCAATTCGCAATCAGAGTTGATGATTCTGGGAGGACTACTAGAGACTCGCTGGACACTATTTAGGAATTGAATACTGAAGTAATATGCGATCCATCGATGCTTTTCTTTGGTAACCACTAACCTCAAGTATCTAAGAGACTATTTGAGTGATTTGTGTCTTTCGTTGAATGTTTGTTTGATAACATCACAGATGATAGATCATAAACCCACAAGAATGTCAATTATATACCGTTTACGATGTTTTGTGTTCAAACAAGAGTCGATCATGAGCTTAGGGAGCGGAGATATTCACTACTGCTCATGATGAGAGAGGCTTAACGTCACTGCTCTTTTATTTTGAGCCTCTACCAAACGCGCCTTTGCCCTAGTAGAGATTGAATAAAATTAGATGCATTGTGCAATTGTATCACACAACAATCGGTTCGCGTTGAGTATTCGGTGCGCCCACTTTGTCAAAGTGATTGTGATGAGTGTGATTGAAATTTGTTTCTCCAGAGTCGTGCAAGGGAAGTTCCAAAGAAATACTTACAATTAAAGAAGCTGCAGTTCTCTTGCAGTTCCTACCAGCGCGTGCCGCTTGGTTTGAATTAATGTCAACTCGGCGGTGTTGATAAAAGACAAACTGGCATGGGAAGGGAATATGCAACATCGGTTATAATTAAACTTTCTGCGCAAGGCGTCTGAGATGTGTGATAGATTCGTGGAGTATGGGAGATTATTTTCCGAACGCAAATAGTTGGCCAGTTATGCAACCGCGCGCCTGCGGAGAAAAGAAATAGATCAATGGATCCTCAGAAACAACGTCACAACACATCACACTGTACCTTCTTAGTCAAATATGTTGTGATATAAATAACTGTGATAGTTATTAGCAGTTAAGTTATAAACTTGAATGGAAGGTGACAGGTCGACGCAGTACATGAAATGAAATCGCTCGATCATCTCATGAATCCAATTGTTTAAGGATTTGGCGAAAAGAAAATTAAAATAGTGGAACTCTGAAATTTTGATTGATTGCGGCTTGATTGCGGCCTCCGTTCGGAGTATTGTTGTTACATAGAAGTAGAATTAAGAAATTGTAGAAAATCAGTAGTAAATTTAGTGGAAATCAAATCTATGCCACTTTGAGGACGATTCAGCCTCTAATTATTGGTCTAAAGGAATTTGAATAGTACTGCAGAACACATGCCCAAGATGCTATCTGAATGTCTATGCACTTTCTATCTCAGTTCCAAGAGATCGTCGCGATGAAAATTACGAATCATCATACTCGAATCATCATACTTTCTTTTCTGGTGTCAGAAACAAAATTACAAGTTCAAGAAAAGAGAAACCCAAAAAGTTACAGAGTCTGCTACAAGGACATTTTATGAGAGAAAAAGAAATAGAATCACTTCCCGTTCATTTTCGAAAATACAGACGAGGAAAGTAGGAAATATCGTCAAGTTGAAGCGAGACCGACGGTTTGCTGTCTCTTACTATCTCACAGTCGGCCTTGCGTCACACATGTGTAACTGCGTTCATCAACGTTGACCTATCCAGAAGCCGAGGCACGGATAGTCCAAGTCAAAAGTGCTGTACCGTAGATAGGATAAAGGTTCATCTTTACGACGTGGATAAGTTTTATTTACGATTTCAATCACTTCATTGCTGACATTACATTTTTTTCTAGACTAAACGACGAGTATAAAGGATCAAATTATCCGATCCTTCGCGCACCTATGTGACAAGAACTTGACCGAAATTGTTATCGAGACTGTCGTGGAAGTACCCCCTTAGGTAGGTATACGTCAGACATTGATTGTAGGTATAATTTATGACATTCCAGATTCTTCGATGTCATTTTTTCGTAAATATTAGTAAAATGTAATCGTTTGTTGTAATGCCTGCTGTGATACTACATCACAAGTCTGTTCTGTCTATGACGCTCTGTTCTACGTATTTTGTACTTCAATTCAATTCAATTTAATCCAATTCAATTTACTTATGTTCATAGTAATGTCGGACAAATGTACTTGACCTTCCTTACCACGGTCATAAACGTATGATTGCGTTATTATTGTTATTAATATTATCATTTTGATATCCGACTGATTCCAGCCGATCAAGATTCTCTTTCCGCTTCAACCAAAATCAGGATTGCAATCGATTAAAATCAGATGATTATGCCAGTATATGTTGTATTAGGTATTTCGTCGAAGACACATCAACACTTCGAGCACAGTTTCTTAGCATCGATGCAATTCGAAATTTCCGAATTTCTTCATTCACCACACAGAACACTTTTCCACTGGGTTCATAGCTGAGCCCGATGGGCAGTTAAAATCAGCAGAAAATTCAGGCCTGTTCGAAAACGGACCGATAATCCTAAATCTTCCAGGACTGTGAACGTCCGTCTTAATGTCAAACTTCAATGCTTCCGGTCGGATTTTAACACACCAAACATTTGCCGCACTGAGCCAAAACATCTGCTCCGGCGTGTACTGCTGCAGGCCCGGAAGCTTCGGCTCGGGACCATTATTCTCCACCCATTTCTTGTACGCGCGATAGGCCTGCTTGAAGCCACCGTTATCGGCGATGTTCTCTCCTTGGGTGTTGAACCCGTTCAACTGTGGAGAAAAGGCCAATCGCCGATATGTAGCATGGGAATCGGATAATTCGAAATCAAAGGTCATGGGAAAGACTTACATTCAACTTAACAGACGGGGCTGTGTAATTTCCGTACTGCTGTATGATGCACTCGGCGTTTTTCAAGTACTTCTCTTTCGTCTCGGGGTTCCACCAGTCCACTATGTTACCTTCTTTGTTGTACAGACTGCCCTCGTTGTCGAAGCCGTGTGTTATCTCGTGGCCCATTACAGAGCCGATGGCCCCGTAGTTCATGTACCGTGGGCGGTCATTACTGAAGAAACCCTCCTGCAGGATGCCGGCTGGTACTTCTGCGATGGAACGAAACGAGAAGAAGGATTGTTGTGGTGAAATACAAGTACAAGTTGGTACTGTACTCACGAATAGCGTTCTCGCTGAGGTCATAAAAGGCATTGACGACTGCTGAAATGCCGTGGTTGATCCAATCGGTCTTGTTCACCGGTTTCGTCAGACGTTCGAAGTAATAATTCGACTGGAAAATACTTATGTTCAAGATGTTGGCGAGAAATTGATTATGTTCCAGTTCCAGATCGGCGTGATACTCCTCAAGCTTTCTGTCGTCGTGAAATTCGTCAGGATAAGCGATATGCGTCGCCATAGACGCGACCTTCTCGAGGGCGCTTTCTCTGGTCTCTTCGTCCATCCACTTGGCCTGGAAAATTAAGGAGCCTCAACGCCTCTGACATTCCATTGGCGAATTTAAACACGCAAAAATCAAACACCGAAAGCCTGATTTACCTGTTTCAGAATGTCGACGAACCCGTTCCGAATGTCAGTCATTATTCCATCTGCTTGCTCCTTCGCATCTCTCGTGAAGTGATTCCGGACGTAGAGAGCACCGATGGTGACTGGAATCGCGTCGGAAACAATGTCTAAGCACTCTTTCCATCGAGCATGTCTCTCTTTGTCGCCTCTTAGGACCGTCAGGAACTCCAATTCCTTAGCCCTTAAATCCTTAGTCGAATATTGAATGGAGTCTTCGACGACCCTCCACAGCAGATAGTTCGCCCAAGTTCTGGCCGGGGTATTTTTCATGATATTCTCAAGGTTGCTGATGTAGCTAGGCACCACGACGTTTACGACGCTGTCACCACTGAAACGCACGGTCGGTGGTAAGATGGTGTTGAAGTGCCACTCCCAGTTGATGCTTGGATATTTCTCGTTCATCTCCGATACAGTCATTGGATTCTCGAGTAGAGACAGGTTTTTCCGTACCTCATCGGACCACGAAATCTAGTAGCATTATAAGACCTGTTACCCCATTCTGTTGCTTCTTGGCCAAATACTCACATTGGCCAGCTTGGTCTCGAACTCGAGCGCTTCCATCAGTTCCTGGGCTGCCCGCTGCTCATTGGCTCCAAGTGCGACCGCAGTGTCAACCATGTACTGAAAGTATGCCTCGACGATCTCGTTATCCATTCCTTCGAGGAGGTAGTCGCGCGGTAGATTCAGCGAAGCTTGGTCCAACTGCGAAGTATAGTCAAAAGATTCTCGCGCTTGTGTTCATCGATGATTCAGGATTTGATAATCTTAATGGATTTGTAGTTACCTGGAGGACGAGCCGTGTGCTGTTCAGCGGGTCAACACCTGGAGCCATGTTGATCAAGTAACCATCCGCGTAGCCAATCTTCATACATTTCTGGATACTCTCTATCCAGCTGAACGTGTCGTTCCTCCAATTATCCCTTTCGATTACAGGCCACCCCCCTAGTTCCTTCAGGATGTTGTGGAGTGTCGCTAAACCCGTCTGTTCGATCGCAGCTGGGAAAAGTAACTCTCTGAAATTATCTCCGATTGACCGCGATGATATTTCTCATCGAGGAATGAAATGTGATTGCGTAGAAAGACTCACATGTGTTCAGGCAAGTGTTGTACAAGCCTTTCGCTAGCTTGAAGGTCCTCAGTTCATTCGGTTTACTGGGTTCTTCCATGTTCAACCTGAGCTTTTCCTGAAGTCTGTCATTGACCACGGAAAACAAGTTGACTTCAGTCTCGTCATCCGGTATCGTGGTGGACTTCTCGAACCCACCACACGCGAATTCGTAGAAATCCTCACATGGTCTTACTTTCGGGTTCATGTTTTGCAATACCTTGGAAGCTATAGTGAATCATTTAATAACTTTAATGAACCGATGATCGTCGTGACTTCCTATATCGTTCGATAATCATGAAAAAACGCACCTGCGTGAATGCATCCAGGTGTAAAACACATGGTGCCTTCCACGCGAGCTTCAACATCTCCTGCACAAAGTGTGAAACGTGTTTTAGATTTATGTCAGGCATACATCTGCACCAGCCAATCAGTCTTTTGAGATCTACAATTACGTCATATGCCAGATGTAGAAATTTTTCAGGTTCCTCAGTGAATTTTAGATGCATCTAAACATTTTAACAACAGATCAAGATTGTGACCTACGATATTTCAAGGCGAACACTCCGAGGCAGATGGCAAGAGCTACTATAAGCAGGGTAGCAAGCAGGGTGACGATAATCAGTCGACGATCCATCGTGGAGGACATTTCTCACCCAGGTGTATTTTCTGAAATTTAGAAAAATCATTTTTCATTCAAAACCCACAGACGAAATTGAAGATACTCGAACGCAATAAAATGCATCTCTGGTGGAGATTTTCCATTGGAAGGTCAAGGCATTCACAGTACTTTGATTGTTCAAATATTTTATCATTGATCCTTCTTCCATTGATCCTCAGGTGAAATCGTCCTTCCCATTTGACTCTTCGACCTTCAGAGACGGTCCGCAGAACAATAGGTTATTGGAAACAATTTTGGAAGAATACAAATCGTTATATTACTCACAGTATCGGGATGGATTGGATTATGAAACCAACATCGCGCTCTTCCCTCATCTCTCGTGATCATCACAAGAATCTAATAATAACAGAATGAAATAGAGCTATGCGAGCCCGGAGTACGCTACGATTACAGAACGTCAGTAATTATGCACTCATTATTATATAACGTCAGTGATCGACACTCCCTGACTCACATAACTCTGTTTCATCGCGTTGTTGCCGCTGATCGGTGTGATCATTGCGAGACGCGTGGAAAGAGCGTGATATCGTTTCCACTTTTCTATTGTTAGTTATCCTGTGTTATTAGTATAATATCAACCATGTGTGCTTTACGTAAGTATTATTGTTCCGAAGAGACCCTTGTCAAGGGTGGGAATGTCGAATGGGAAGTATGATGAGATTCGAGAAGCAGTTGCAAAAAGGGATAACATACCAACTTTGTCGACCGATTTATTTGCTTGAAAGTAGCTGCTCCGCAATACTTTTCGAAAAAGACACGTCACTGTCCACCCAGGCGTGGGGTCTCATCTGAATGTTTCTTCAAGCGTATTCAGTAAGGAGGTATCAAAGTCAAGTGGTATATTTATAACTATTTATATATTCTTACCACTTGTCCCGAAACCGAGCGGCAGAAGCTGTGAACGTTTTTATATAAAATCCGTTACGAAAACAACTATTTGAGAATCGAACCGCCACGACATTTTTTCCAAATTCAAAACAATGGGATCTTTTGTTTTCGATTGCTTCGTGGTTCGGTGGAGTATCGGAACCGAGGTTGCAAAAGAGCTGTCCGATTTCTGACTGCAGTCACTCATACCTCTCCAACGTTTTTATACCATTGAATCAAAGTGGGGATTATACAATTCTTTTCATTTCCGTATGAATCCGTGAAATACGGAATGACCTATCCTCTTTCCGCTGTGACGTATTTCTATAGTGGGAGATATCCGCAGGATATCCTCGCCTGCGGTGGTTCAATTACAAAATCGAATTATCCACCGCAAGCAGAATTTTCTTTCTTCATTTGTCCGTGCGGAAAATATTTTTATTCCATACATGAACGGAAAGGCGGATTTCGCTACATATTTTGGGGGAGCGAAGTGCGGCTTTACCGACCGGGAACTCTTTCTTTCCGCTGGGAGACTTTTCCGGTAAGAAAGACCAGTTTTTCCTACCGCAAAGTCTTTCTTCCCTGAAAGTCTTTCTTCCCAGTTTACTCTGCCATACCGACCAGTACGGCTCGGTCGGTACCTCACATAACCTAAATGTAAACACCGTTCTGCCCGCGAAATCGGCCTCCGTTCATGTATGGAATAAAATATCGTGTGCACCACGGTCGCAAAACGTTTTCCCTCCCTCGGTGGATGCCATCCCTCGCCTTCGGCTCGGGTGGCAACTCCACGCTCGGGAGCGAAAAGGTCCTTTGCTCCCTTGGTGCACAATATACTATTCTAGCCTCAACTTACGGCTGGTAGAGATTAAAAAAAAAATCTGACAAATACTGCCCGGCCAAAGCCAGAGACCGTGAGTTTGGTCCGGGAGGTAACGTCCCACTCATGAATACTATTTTTGTGGTTTCATTACATGACGTTGGGCTATAATTGGTTGTATTTGAAGTACTGCCACATGAGTAATAAATATCAACCGGAGTACTGTTGTACTGTGTAAACTACTTGTTACGTTTGAGCCACGAGGACGAAGTGCGTTGATATAATCTTTTAATACGTGCCATATCAGTTTTCTCGACTTATGCAAATACCACAGTACGTGAGTATTAAATATAACTGAAGATCCGAGAACAAGGTTCAAGAACATAACACACAAACCACAGATACAGATAGAATGGTCAATCGAGGATGTCATATATTTTATCTATGTTCAGAGTTCGCACCGTCGCAATTTTTGCGAATCTCATCCAAGTGAGGCTATATGTTTTAGAATTTTTTTCAACATCGAATTAAACGACGGCTGGTCCTCGAAAAATAAGTGTAGGATTGTAGTTTTATTGTGAACACTTGACAATGAAATAATATATGGTTTCAATACATACGAGATTTAATCACTTCGAGTCTCTTCATAACGTGAGTGTATCACCTTGATACGTACGATGATGCCAGCACAACACAGATCAGACAGTTCTTCGTACCATTGTTTAACAAATTGGCACTGCACTGGAAAAAAAAATCCTATCGCCAAGTAAACCGGTTCACTCGATGGAATTCATTTGCTTGGATCACCTGGTGATCGATGATATATGTTTCCGTATAGTGAAGCACTTAATTGACGATCATCAGTAACCATATCATTTGACTGTCGGTCGCAGAAGAAGGAAAAATGGAAATACACAATAGTCCAACATGCAAGATCGGAATTCTTCACAATTACGTGTGGATTCGAATAAACATTGTCGCTCGCACCTGCTTATCTTATCAGTGCCACTGGTTGATAGAAAATAGTCCGATACAGGCGAGCGTAGAGATTTCATCTGTAATGGACAGTGGAATTGTTCTCGAGCTTCAAACTGTACAATTTTGCAATATTTATTGGTGTGTTGAATTTATTACAATATTTCTGCTGTATCGTGACATAATAATGACGATTTGCAACCTTTCATAAGGTATGGAATCATTCCGACCACCTTTAGAAACTCAGCTGACGATATTTCGAGACGATAAAAGTCTCGTTGAAATTGAAAAGATGTCCAATTTCCTACGTGGGCCCTCAAGTTATACACTAGTATAGATGACGATATTTTCCAAGTTCTAGGCCAGTCAAGGTCAGCCTAGTTAACTGCTTGTTCTATCACATCGGAGCTGCACCTGTGTCATATACCTACCACTGAAAAATGTTGTGGGCATCTGAATAAAACATTCAATTCCATACTAGTTTCTAGTTCACAGCATGGTGGGTGTCGGGCATAGCGCGAAAGCTGTGAATGAGCGTGAAGTGTGCCGGGTTGCGTACCTCAGGCGTACACCTCAAGCTCAGGCGTTCTTCCGACGTCGCCGAATGGTGCTGCACGTTCGTGGTACCCCGTTAAAAATATTACAGTGACATGTTATTTTAGCTTTTGTTACGTCCTCATATACTGTGGGAGAATCAATGCCTTCAATTCGTTGATTCATTAGGATAATTCATCAGGTAGACAATTGATTCAGAAGATACCTGAGTACAGATAGTCGCTTATCAGCGGAGATAGCAATTGCGAATATGTTCGCAATCGTGATGGCTCAGATTCGCTGCAAGATTCGAAGCGCCTGGGTTATCCATGAGTCAGAAAGGGCAGATTTCATTGCCTACAAAATTCACACCATAAATAAGCTCTTCAACAAGCTGCGCCCGAGTCTGAAAATGCCCACAATATCAATTTCGGCAAGGCTACCTTGCTCTTGACCATGCAAAGTGGATTCGATGTATTGAGTAGCTCAACAGGCTTAGGGAGGGGATTGCGGTAGATTGTATCTTCATGCAACGGTAGGCATCGTCTTTTTTTTTGTATCTGCACTTGTTTCGTGTAATTTTGATTGACCAGGGAATGCCTTCGATAGCCAATCAACGATTCAAATTTAGTCTCGGTGTTTTGGAATAAATTGTTAAAAATAGTTAACATTTTTTATTAAACAATACCAATTGTACCTCCTCGGGTAGATCATGATTCTTCTGGGAATAAGCACGAGGTTATTACGTGTGTAAGTATTACTACGAGAATTGAATGTTAGTCATCTCTCCACAAAGTTGTTGCTGATAGTTGGACTCACTTGCTGATCTTCGAGTATTTGCCAAATTAAGTTTTTATTCTAACCAAGTTCAATGTTCAAGTTGAATATTCCAATAAATCTACGCACGAATTTGTGCCTATAATTGGTAAATTAAAGCTAATTGTAAGTGGAAGATTTTTATAAGCATTAGTATTAGTAAGTATTAGTAAGATGCTGCCATTATCACGGTAATTATGTACCAGCCGATACCCAACACTCCGCAGTCACACAAAGAGGTAAATACATATATTACTTTCGACGGTCAACCTTGATTCGTTCTGCGCGGTAGGTACAGAAAGCAAAAGCAGGAGAAGCCTGAGTCTTCAGGTTTCAAGCAACCGCAAATCACCACACGCGACACTTGTCTTTTGGGTTCATATGCGAGTCCGTCAAACAATGGAAGTCTTTCGCGAATTCATCCATGTTCGAAAGGGAGCCGATAACTCTGTACTTTGCGGGACTGTGAATCCCCGTCGTAATCTCACTTTCCAATGCTTCGCGATCGTACTTGGTGCACAAGACGCTTGCAGCACTGACCCAGAACAATTGTTTCGGCGTGTACTTCCCTAGACCCGGGAGCTTCTCCTCGATCGAGTCTTCAGGCGTCCGTTTCGTGTAGGCCAAATAAGCCTCCATGATCGCCGCGTTGTCAGCAATGTTCTCTTCTTGCGTGTTGGCTCCATGCAACTGTGGAAAAGTTGCCGTTTGAGCGATTGACGATGGAAGGATGCATTCTGGCCAGAGAATCATACTCACGTTCACACTCAAGGACTCGTCTCTATAATTGCTGTACCGATCAACGATGCACTGCGCCACCTTCGAGTAGTTCATTTTCGTCTCTTTCGTCCACCAGTATGGAAGCTTCGCTGTGTCGTCACCCTTCCGGGTCTGGTTGATGAAGCCACGTGTGAGTTCGTTACCAACCAGGAAGCCGAGGGCTCCGTAGTTCATGTACTGTGGACTCTCGGGCTCGAAGTACCTCCCCTGCAGGATACCCGATGGGACATCTGTGATTAAAAAAATTGCGTAAACAATGTAGAGCCAGTGGTGACTGATAATGAGATGAGATGATCCTCACGAAGAACGTTGTCGGTAAAGTCGTAGACGACAGTCGCTTCCGTTGAGAAGGGATGGAGAGTCCAATCATCCTTTACGCCAGGATTTCTTCGCCGTCCAAAAGACTTTTTCGTCTCAAATATGTTCAAGGTCAGAACATATCCGTTCAATTCCTCCCAGTTTACTTCGAGCTCCGAGTAATAATCATCGATTTTTTGCTCATCAAGATACTCATCAGGGTATGCGACGTAGAGGGTCATGTTCGCGGCCTTATGCCGTGCTATCTTTCTGGTTTCTTCATCCATCCAATTAGCCTGGAATTTGGTAAACATGCAAATTATGACCAACTTGGACACAGACTTGGCTCAGGTTCTATGCTAACCTCGCCTAACTGCGCCTTAACGTTGGTCACGATTCCCACCGCAGTCTTTTTGGCAGCTTTGTCCTTCAGGTACTTCTGCGCGTACAGAGCACCGACGCTGATCGGCATTTTCTCGACGACAGTGTCAACACACTCTTGCGATCGAGGTTTTCTTCTGTAATCGGGATCAATCTTCATTCGGAACCTGGCTAACTTGTTTTGCACGTCTTCGGTCAAATATTTTACCGAGCTTTCAACGAGTCTCCACATGGCGTAGTTAGCTTGATCTTTCTTCGATGTGGAGTTTATGATTCTTTCAACATGACTGAAGTAGCCAGGCGCCAACAACAACAGACTCTCGTCACCACTGACGTGCACCTCCGATGGTAACAAGCTATTAATGAACTTTTCCCACTTGACGCTCAACGGATACAGCCTATCCATCTCTGACACTGTGATGAAAGTATAAGCAGTCATATTTTGGCTAGCTTCATCGGGCAGCGTGATCTAAAAGCACAGTTGAAATCGTCAAAGTTTTGAACCCCGGACGATAACCACCCTGCACCTCTCATCGACCACTTACATTTGCCAGTTTGATTTCGAATTCGAGGGCTCCCGTGAGGTCCGGGGTCGCTCTTTCCCGGCTTATCCCAAGAGCCTCCGCGATATCAATCATGTACGCGAGGTAAGCCTTGACTATCTCGTTCTTCATACCCTGGATCAAGTACGTACGCGGTATACTGAGTTTAGCTTGGTCCAACTAGAGATATTGAGGAAAAATGGGTTTAGCTCGACGATGGAAATTTGTGGAACATACTTCTCAGCTGAAGCCACAAACCGACCACGATCATGGCGTTCCGGGGCGTTTTTAATTTCTTGTCGACTGCAAAGCCGATGAAGTAACTATCCATGTAGCCCAGCTTCCGGACCCTGCTAATACTTTCCAACCAGTCAAAGCTTTTCTCGTCCCAGTTGTCTTGGAGGAGAGGCCATTTTCCCAGCTGCCCAAGAAGGTTACGAAGTGGGACCAACCCAGTCTTTTCAATAGCAGCTGTGAACATTTTTAGACTTCGAACTCATTGCATCTCACGTATATCGTCGTACGTCTGCGAGTGTTGAAATTCAAGGATGACGTCAGAGCATTGAAAAACTCACCTGTATTCATGCAGATCTTATACAATTTTCTCGCTATATCGAAGGCTTTGAGATTCTCAGAGCCGCCACGTTCCTGGAGCGCGGCCTTCAGTCTTTGTTGATATAATTCTGAGATAATATTTGCAAGACTTCTGGAGCCGCCTTCATTAGACAGCACTGTTGATCTCGCGAATCTCCCACAGGCAAATTCGTAGAAATCGTTGCACGGTTGAACACTTGTGTCCATAAAAGCCAATGTTCCGGAAGCTGAAAAGTATCAACCAATTGTTTTGATGACCGTAAATAGAATTCGCGGCTCGGGCCGATTAGCTGACAGTTACGAGTAACTCACCTGCACGAAGGCATTCATATGTCACACATGCTTCTCTTTCAGTGCCATTCCTTGATGGTTCTATGCATTCTGATGTAGATTCATTGCATTTGTTGTGGGATGCTAGACCGAAAAACAGAATTAGACATGCGCCGGACGTTGTGGTGCTTACGTGGCTCTAAACATGGGCAAATCAGACTTGAAATCATTCGAACACTCGCGACATGAAATTTCCAGATTCAATCGGACGAAGCTATACTTCGTTATCTTGAGAGTATAATTGGAGACCTACGAGCGACTGCAGGCGACGATGGAGGCGGTTGACCACCGACTACGGCGAGTCTGATGGAAAGCGCGATGACGACGATGACAAGCACGACTACGATGATCCAGGCGCGATATTTAATCCCAAATCGTTTCCATTCAGGTACGTTATCTGGGAACAAAGAAAATGAATATTTACTCGAAAGTCCATTGCAGACTGGAGTGTTATAAGTCTTCTCTGTTGCAACTTCTCAGAAAGTTCGAATTTTGATAGCTGTGTAGCGTGCGTGAAGCACCCCAATACCAAATTGAGCGGAACATCAGATTTGACGATGTAAATGTCCTTACTTCCGCACTAGGGCTTTTTTTCGCGCATGCGCACTTCGATGTAACTCAATAAAGCCATGTTCGAGCTATGATAGTGCCAAACTTCAGGTTCGTCACTCTGCTATATATTCGCAGCTGTCAGCCCTATTCGTCTGTTGACAACTCACTGGATATTCTTCCTCGCCATTTTTCATCTGATAATCGATGTTTCTCCTCGGTCACGGTACTGACGTGAAAAGTCACTTTGATACCATAGTTGAGGTGCACACTTCGAATCGCTCATCCGAACTGCAGGAAAAAGTCTTTTCGGGGCAGTTCTGAAATGAACAATTCGAACTGCGCATCAAACCTTTTTTCCTACGTCACACAAACGGAGAATGCGAAAAACAGCATCCTAATATCCGAAAACAGTTTACCACCCGTGCATGCCAGATAAATCAGTACCACACACGCCTGGCTTTTTTGAAACTTTTTCCTCGAAGCTTTATTTATATATTTCATGATTAACGGGACTCCCGAATTTCGTACAATACTTATATATGTCAAATGTAAAGAAACAACAAGAACATGATATAT
This sequence comes from Euura saliciscinereae, assembly GCA_018420115.1. NCBI lineage: Eukaryota > Metazoa > Arthropoda > Insecta > Hymenoptera > Tenthredinidae > Euura > Euura saliciscinereae. The sequence continues at coordinate 30,823 of JAFFZH010014697.1, forward strand.
ACATGATGATACATAAGTGCGGAACGGATACGAAAGCAAACACAATGTACTTTAGATAACGTTCAAACGTGAGACGAAGGTGAAAGTAACGTGCACTGATATTTAGCCTAAAAATTGATAACAAGACGACGGTCAGAAGGCTAGCATTAGCACCTACGTCTTATCACACTCAATCTTATTCCAGCACCGAAAAGGTTGCTTTGAATCTAGCCAAGGTGCATTCAGAAAATTCGGGATCACAATCACTTCTCGAGAGCAACCTGTCCGGCACAAGAATATTGATGAGTTGCAACAGAGATGGACGTACAATAATATTACTTAGTATTTTGAACAGCAGTATTTTATGTTATGTGAACATAAATTCCTTCTGATTCTACGTATAAATTAATCACTTCTGAACGAATAATTTTCTTCCACTTATTCAGTGAGGAAATAAAAATTGAGGTTCAGATTCAATTCATTCAATCCTCCGGGAAAAAAAAGTCTCTTGCGACTCAGTCCTTAGTGTAAACCGAAAACCACAATGGTACGAGGAAAAAATCTGAAAAAAGCTGCAGTCCTATTAATAACCAGGATGATTATAGCACAGACCGCAAATCATGATTCAGACCGAAGGTCATAAAAAATACTTAGTGGTCGTATTCATATTCCCAAAAAGATAAGCAAATCACTCATTTGACTCATTTGACTGGAGAATAACCGGATGGTCATACTGGATTGACTAACGCAGTGAGATATAGAGATGAAAGCAATGCAAATGGAACATGTTCTGAACATTGTATAACATATTCTTTTTGTTTCAAATCAAAAGACAACAGGTTGAACAAAAATTGTCGTTATGTCAATTTGTGAAGATGAAAAGATTTCGCTAAAAAGTATCAGTGGGTTAAATGTACCCAGTGTAACCACGAAGGATTGAATATCACTACGTCGACTCACGCAAGCAAAAGCAACAACGTTATCAGTAATTTTGTGGTGGATCTTAAAATAGCAGTAGATGCTAAACATGGAGAGAAAAGCACTGATTGAACAGCAAAATAAAAGAAGCGGAAAATATAAGAAGCGGAAAACAGCTGAAAAACAAGCCGCCGTACACACAAGGAGCGACGGACAGTCATACCAGTTTCGTAATTAGCAGTTGCTCGAGATTTGGGATTCACGGGCTTCAGTTGAAGGAGTTGGCGGAAGCCTCCGGCCTCGGTATCCGCCTCGCCGCCAGGTGTCGGTCGATGCATAGTTCTCTCGTAAGGAAAGCTGTAGCGCTGACCAGATAACCCTTAGTGGTACGCGGTGCGTCACTAATGTACCGTTAACAGGCACAGTATTTACAGAGAGACGGCTTTACTCCAGAAATCTATAGATAAGACGAACGCTTTAGGAACGCATGCAGTTGATTTAGCCACAGTCGGACAAGGAAAACAGTTCGACCGTCATCGAACCTAAACAGCAACAAGACAGAGGTGGAGAATATAATTACTAGTCCATTAAGATTGACGACGACGGTCGTGAGTATATTTATCCTCATTCTGAGGTACTGCGGTTCGTATAAAGTCTTTCCTCATACATTTATAGATGAAGGTCAAGTTTAGAGCATCACATCGACGTAATCACTTGCCTCGTGCTCAGTTTGATTGACACCGACCGTAGTGCGACCACAAGTTTTAGTGCGGCGGCATTACCACGTTGGGACGGCAGCGCGCCCGCGCGGGCAGCAGCCTACCCAAAGCCTACCCAGTTGGGTAGCCTGCCGTCCCAACGTGATAGACTGGAACACAGTAAACGCCGTGTACCGTGAGCCGCATCACCTACAGGCCGCAAGCTCACCTACACGCGTACGTGATTGATCCGCGCTCTGTGTGAGTGACCGGTCCGCTGCCGTAACGCCTGTAGGTGATCCGGCACGGGTTGACTGTGTTCCAGCCCCAAACTTGTGGTCGCACGGTGTTCAGTGTCTTTGGTCGCGCTCATTACCCAACATTTTTTCCGTGTAGCCTATTGGCCTCGATTCGGCTTTTCCGTGTACACGTGTACATACGGTGGCTACATAACAAGCAAGTATCTCCCTATCACCTGCTCCAACATAGAAGTTCTTCATAAATCAGGTAACCCAAAAATCCCACGTTCGATAAAAATTGAAAAATGAATAGTGGTTTATTTGGACCTACCCTCGAATAGGAAAAGGGTTACACTCCGTATAAATATTTGAATAAACGAATGGGTTAATTCATAATTTTATTTTCGTTTGTTTTGCTTAATTGCAAATTTGAATTGAACAGCCGTGCTTGGAATCGATATTTCTTAATAGTTATCAGCCTGTGGTAGTTGAGAACTGTCATCTAATCATAACGTTCGGTGCTTATTCACGAAGTTCTCACCAACTCGTTAAAAATGTTTGTGAATTCACAGTAACAAAAGTATTGTAAAATTAAAAAACTCCTTATTCAAGTTTGATACAAGAAATTCAACATTGCACTAAAGTTCACTGAGTTTCGTGATAAATTTATTGGTATTTTCAAATCAATATTACAAACACAGTGAATTTACTACTCTTTTATAGAAACAAGATTTCAAATACAATTCAGTAAATGAACAAACATTCTTTAGAAAGACCCACTCACATGATATGTATAGTGACAGCAGCAGAGTCACTGGCCTGCGCACCTGGGTTATGTAACGGACTGTTGACTCCTAATGCTTTGCCGCGCAATTCTAACTGACAATGAGGCAACTCACTACTCACCCATTGCACTTGTACCGGTGTCTTTGAAACCTTGCGCGGTTCCTCTTCACTGATTAATCGTTTCAATGTAAGTGGGATAATATAGGGAAAAAATACGTTAGTTTTCGAAGTGTTTCGGTCGGAACCACGGGCGTATATTAGAGGACTGGCAACTCCTCTATGTCAGCCGTGCTAGAGTAGCGCCGTCTTCTCGCCTCCGTCGTTATATTATGACTGCGGGGCGCTGGCAGTAACTGAGTGTTGTATATCTGGAGTTCTCTGCGGGTCCGTCTCTGTCCGTAGGACCGATGAAGCGATCAGCTCCAAAGGCGCGGGAGAATTCAAATCAATGAAAGGAAAATAAAGGCGAAAAGAATGAAGGTCATCTTCCTCCCTTCTTGGGGGCAGTGGGGTGGGAGCCGCGTACACCGCCGGGGACGCGGAAGATCTCGGCGCCAGAAGGGTCCATGCACATGTGCGTGGGAAAGAAGCGACAGTCTTCTAGGTATAACAAAGGGCAACCTCTTGAGATATGCCTTTCCCTAAATTCCTACGACTTTCACAATTCCTGTACCGTCCTGACAATGACCAGAACCTTCCGCAGATGTGCAAGCAGTAAAAATGAAATCCTACTTCAAGAGTTTTTCTCTCAAAATATTTATGACCTCCTGCCTTTACTCTGGCTTATTTCTATCTTGGGTGACCATGCGTCTTATATCTATGAAACAATGTTCTTAACTCTAATCCTAAGGCTGTTTCAAATATTCCCGCCCTCGTTTGATCCGCTCAGATGAATATGGCGGCGCGCAATGTTAATCCACCTACCGGGAGATTACAGGATATAACATGAGTTCGCGGCTGGATTTTCATAGGCAGTATTTAGAAATACTGGCTGGCGTCTGCATATTTTTGTGTAGATTCACCGTCCAGTGGCGTAACGGAGATGCTTCGGGCCCCCCTGCTAGATTTTTCAAAGGCCCCCCCCCCCCCCTAAGAAAGTTAGTAGCTAGAAAATATCGAGTTATCGAGTTTATCATTGATACCCATATGTCATTCATTCATAAATCTCTAAATACCGTTGGTATAAATGTTTCGAAACTATACTAAAGATCACTCACCTCCTGATTGAGACCTTTGAAATCGTACGTTGAGTTTTGCTAATTACTATATAACGCGATGATTGTCAACAAACCATTTTGTACATTGTATCAATTTGTCAGAGTTTTATTCAATGAGGCTCCTGCGTAGCAATATTTTATATTTTATACATTTTGAAACAAGTTGACCTCACAGGCGGGGGGCCCTTCGGTACGCCAGACTTTTCGGTATTCGGCGTTCGGTATCACCTACACCCTCACACGCGTACGTGATTGGTCG
>JAFFZH010014697.1:35018-116583 GCA_018420115.1 Euura saliciscinereae
ACACAGTCCCCACTCTAGAGTCTAGACCCAGGCCCGAGGGTCGAACATCAAGGTTCAGGTAAACTTTCAGGACGCAGGTATGAAATACGCGGAATTCAGAGTCCATTGTGAACGGAATCCCCAAGAATATGCGTATGTTTTATCGAACAATGAATTGTGTTTCCGCGCTATTGTTGAATCGTTCACTTTTAAGAGCATGCTACAGTCATTTTTTACTCTTCTTTACCAACCGTACCCGGTCTTCACTGATAGCAAAGCCTTCGCGTCACGAGCGCGGAAAAGGAACCAACAGCGCAATTCTTTATGGAATTCCGAAGATGTATATCGGAAAACTTCTTTGATTCATGCAACGATGAAGACGTATTCTTGAAAGCTGCACAAAATGGTAATTGTCGATGTCAAGCGGTGATTGCGAGTTTCGCCCGTTCATCATGGCCGCGACCACCGCTTGACATCGACAATTACCATTTTGTGCAGTTTTCAAGAATACGTCTTCATTGTTGCATGAAACAAAGAAGTTTTTCGATATTCGGAATTCCATCTAGAATTGCGCTGTTGGTTGCTTTTCCGCGCTCGTGACGCGTAGGCTTTGCTATCGGTCGAAACAAGTGAAAACCGGGTACAGTCGGTAAAGAAGAGTAAAGTATGACTGGAACATGCTCTTAATGCGAAGAAAGGAGAACATTGTTTTGAAATCGAATTTAAAATTTTGTCAAAATCGTTTCCGTAATGTGTAGAAAAAAACATCAGTCAAATTTCATATTCAGTTTCAAAGAAACGACACAATCATAATGCTGTTGTATACCTACACTCGAAAAACTACACGGCCGGATTAGCCGGAAATCTAGGTAGCGCAGCCGGACCATCCGGCTGTTTCACCCGTATCAATAAAGTTGGTTTTTTCCCGCTACTTCAGCCTGACACATCGCGGCGATGTAGCGTTGTGAATCATGCGTGCTAATAATGTTCCGTCAGCTACGAAAATCCGGCTGATCCATCCGTGTGTTTCATCCTTGTGTTTCGAATAGAGAGAACATAACCTACAATTACATTCGACTTACCATTGAACCGCTGTATAAATTCAAACAAACCCAATTTGACATTGTTTCAGTACGCGACAGTTGATCTTAATGTCATATATCGTCGTAATAATCGCGAAATTTTGACGTCAACAAACAACGAAATCGCGCTATTTACTGTCAACCTGATTCAGCTTGAACTACCAGGTGGCAGCAGCTCGTTTATTTTTGCGGGATTTACACGGCTGATTCACCCTTGTTCATACGGTTGATTGAGCCGGAAAAAAAACTTTGTTCACACGGCTGAAACAGCGTATCCATTTTTTCCAGTGTACCTGAACTCTGTTGGCAATATTGCTCTTGTGACTGCGCTGCGATAAAACATGAATATTCTGAATGCATACCAGCTGTACGTATTATAGGTACTACACGCTGCTATCGCCTGGATGTATTTTCCAAGGGGCAAATAACTCGTTGAATTGACATGTCAATGGTCCGTGAATGAATACAAAATTAATCGAGGTTAATGCGAATCAACACGAATTAAATCAATTGTATCGAATTGATATGAATTAATTCGTATCAGATGAATTATTTGGAATTGAGAAGAATTGAAAAAGATTGAGTTGATTTGGATTGGGCGAACTCAACGAAAATCATTCCGAATTCTTCGGAATTAACTCGCAGATTCGGGTTTGAATTGATCTCGGAAGTATCACAAATTAATTCAAATCCACCCAACAAAGGGTTCACTTTTTGGCGCAATCATTTTCACTGACTGGGTGAATTTTGGTTAACCATAATTATCATTGTCTACAAAACTACATACACACGTAAAAAAAATTGTAAGAAATAACAGTATAGAATTGGATTTTAATTGAAAAAAATGTTTAATTTCAAGCGTCTTATTCCTATATAGACTAATGCTGGGAATGGCCCATTGGCGCACAAACTAATGACGAACAGTAGTCATGGCGCACCGAAATTTGACACACGGTGCAATGGCACACTGAAAAATGACGCACGGAAAATTGGCACACCAATCCAAGTGGCGCACAGTACTTCGGCGCACGAGACACATGACACAAAAATCTTGAAATCAAATTTCAGGCTTAATTTTTCCGACGCGTGACATTTCGGCCCACGAGAAAGGTGACGCACGACATTTCGACGCACTAGAAACGTGATATACATTTTAGCGCTCGGTACAAACGGCGCACGATGCAAGCGCGAGTAAATATTTGGTATTGTCTGAAGAAGCTTTCCACATTGCCCTTTTCTCCAAAATTTTTAACAAACTTTCGAAGAACATTGATTTTTATGGATTTTTTTTTATCTGAGTGGCTATATACACAGACCTTTTTTAGCGTGTCTTCAGCCTGACGGCCGGCGTGACTGTCGCGTGGACGTAAGACCGACTAGAATCACGCCGGAAATTTGCATGGCTATAGGAAAATCGAAAAGTTTGGCCAGCCACTGAAGGTTGGAAAAAGTTAGGCCAGCCAATCATACAAAACACACACACATGATACAACGCTTTCTAGATTTTAGTATATCTTCGAGTCCTGAGGTAACGTATACGTATTCGGCGGACAGCCCAGAACTGAAACGTAACTCATAAAACTGTGTATGAAGGGTTACGGACCTCTATACTTGTCTCAAAGCGTATTCCGAGTTACGTCTGCAAAGTTGGAAATATTATCAGCTATTGTGAGAAATATACAACGCGTTTGTGAATCAGCGTTGGATAAACTTTTTTGCTTTTCATTAATTTTTTTTTTTTTTTTTTGTTGGGGTGCCGAATTCGACACCCTATATTGCAATACTGATATTATTGGTTTGGATAAACAAGTTCTTAGTGATGCTAGCGATTAAAGATTGCAGTTGTAGTAATCAAGTATTGGACTATAGTTCGTGTTATCTTCAACCATGTGAAAGGGAAATCTTCACTAAGCTTTCGTAATTGGATGAAGTGATGTAATAAGATGCCCTCAAATTTGTGCCCTAAAGATCTCATCGGTCGCACGAGAGCTTAGAATTGAGTGGATTTTTCTGCCATTTGTATTCGAATGTCTTTCTCTGATCTACTGTATTCAGGTAAAGCCTGGCAGATTAGGATATAGCTCTCGATATGGATCGACCTGCGGTCTTTTCCATAGATATGAGAGAAGGTCAGAACTTGGATTGACAAGGCCAATTGAAGACTGAAGCGTCGCTCGAAATAATAATACGAAGTCTTTTGCATTCTCTTGACACGCGCAAAAGCGAAACAGCTTCGAGCCTACTTCGTTTTACCCAATTTTTATGCAGGATTGATGTTTTTTTTTGTTTTTTTTTCAAGATTATTTTAGGACTATCGACTTTGCAATATGTGTACTTTGTCGATGCCTTCATTTTTATTCATTCTTCTTCGAAGTTGCTAAAACCTAGTCCTTATCCCGTTGAGGGCAGGAAATATTTGCATAATTAATTTTATCACTCCATGTATGTGGACACAATTATTGCCAAATTGTCAACTTTAAGTGAGCACCTCTTACGCAGTAGATCTGATGCCTGGCATTTTTGACTCGTAGAATACATTCCAGTAATTTAATTCTGAGTACGCGTACCCGTTTCCAATAGAATTCGATCATTTATGATCCGGTATTGTGAATATGATACTCACTGAAATTCTGAGTTGTTATCAATATTTGCTTGGAGAAGCAGCTAGTATTTTAATTGCAAGCTTTTATCAATCGGCTCTAGAAGTCATTTCGTTTGTGAAAACGAAGAAGTTAGATTCGCAGCCTTAATTCTAGGCGTATAATCTGTGCATAGGTTTTAATATAAAGAGCCAACTGAGTATTTTCTACTCTTCTTTACTTGGGGAACAAGCTATTTTATTTGAGCTCTACAGTAACCAAACGTAACTCGAGCAAATCTGTACTAGCCGGCTATCCTCAAGTACAAGGACTTGATCAGATTCTTCGGAATGGTGGTGAATCTGTTTCTATTGTCTAGTTTTGGACCCAGGAAAAAACTTCATATTGTTATGTGCTCATCCAGTGTCTGCATAATGGCCCAATTTCAATAATCTTCCTCCACCTGACTGCTGGTAAAGTATACATATTATACATATGTATACCTGTTTAGTAACAACTGTATATTAGCTTCTCACCATATGTGTACAGAGGTTTCTCCGAAGTGATATTTTACTACAATTAGCTACCTATCAGGGTAACTATACTCGGATCCCTGTCAACACACGTGTCGATAAGAACTCTTGTAAGAGCTCTTCATGCTTAAGACCGGATATCGTGAAAAATGAAAAAGAAAAACAACGCCGCTTATGACCTTCTGCTTTTAACTACCAATATTTTTTATCGAATTTTTTTAAATAGCCGTTCTTTCAATTTATATTTGCGTTTTACGAGTTTTCACAGCTATTTGGAGATATCATGAAAAATGAAAAAGAAAAACAACGCCGCTTATGACCTTCTGCTGTTAACTACCAATATTTTGTATCGAATTTTTTATAAATGGTAGTTCTTTCAATTTATCTTTGCGCTTTACAAGTTTTTACAGCTATTTGAAAAAATCATGAAAAATAAAAAAAATAGAAATAGCGCTCACGACCTTCTGCTTTTAACTACTAACTAGCCCAGCATAGCGCGCTGCGCGCGCTTCGGAATCTGTTTGATTGGATACAAATCTGCTCACAAAACGGATCACCACAAAAATATTTTTGCGGAGTTACCTCAAAATATGTTACGTTATCGTTAAAGAATTGATTCAGATTAATTTGAGCTTGTGTATTGTTCGTTAACGGATAGTATCAACTGTTAAGAGTGTTTCAGAAGTAATCGCGTGCTCATCATAAAACGTCTTTTAACGACACAGATTTCGTGCAGAACTGTAGGTTCATAATGTTAGCATCTGCAGTCAAGATAATTGTCTGAAAATACGGTAAATCATTTGCGTGTACATACCTTGAATATGAAGAATATAACTCGATTTCATTTGCGCGTTTACTCGTTCTCGAGGAAAATTAAAATAAAATTGGTCAAAGAAAAAAATTCCAAATCTACATAGCTGCAGGTACCAAAATCCAGTATTGCCCATATATAGGCAGACAAAAAGTTAGATTCCGAAATAACTGATTCTGAAATGTTACTTGTTTGCTGCTTAATCAACCTAAATGAAACCGAACGAACTGAAGTCATCAAAATTACGCATCATTTTCGATATTCAGATTGATTCACTATCATTTTCACGGCTTTCTTTGTTTAGGAACTGGAACGGACGAAATTGAACCGCTCCCGAGGCATCTGCACTAATGAATTTTGGTACGAGCTTTGTAGATTTGGAATTATCATTTTCTCAGTGGTTGCGATAATGATTACTGATCAATTATTGTGGGTGCTATTTGCGCACACGACGCGCAAACGATTGGCATGATAATTGATCTGAAATTCTGTCAAGCGTTTGCATAAATAACAGGTATTGTATTTGCAAACCGGATGCTGAAATTCAACTGCCCCATTTTATCCGTATTTTTCTCGAAAACGAGCAAATGCGTAAACGAAGTCGAGTTGTATTCTTCATGTTCAAGGCACGCACTGCGGATGCTAACTTTATAAACTTCAGAAATGTAGACAAATGCATTATTCAATACGTCGCTGTCCACCTCAACGCGACACGTCTCGAGATCTCGCACCATTTTACATTCAATCCCAATTTTTTTATGTTGTCTTTTTAGCTCTGAAATAGTTCCATGACTTTCAGGTGAATTTTTGAACCGATACTTACTTTTAAGTAATTATTTTTATTTGCACTTCAAACTTTGACCTTGTCATAGGTTCTAAAAAGTTCACGAGAATCCTGTTGCTGCAAAACAACCATTCCTGATTACTTTCGCTGTCAGAAACGTAACGCAGGCAGATTGTTCTATATTTGCTTTTCAAATATTTATTAATTTCAAGTCAGTTTCAAAATTCTGACCGATAATCTTCACATCCTGATTCTCAATCGTATGTCAAGAATGGCCGAGCAAAGATAATGTTTCGGCAAGGTTTCGGAATGAGATCTACTATTTTTTCTTGAATTTGACCATCATAAAACCGCTGATCCCGATATCTGATATTCATAGTCTTTCAGTTTTTCTGCGATCCCTGTGCTGGTCCGTTTGGTGACTGATAGGAGCATATAATCGAACGCGAATGAACGGTGCCGTTTATCAGGAATAGGTGCTGCGTTTTTTCTAGAATCTTACCATCCCGTAATCGCAATCTCCATACCTATCTTTTCTGCATTTTTGTGAATGTTTAAAGGGCCATTGAACTGACCTGGCTGACCTAACCAGAGTCGCGCACGGCGAAGATATGGGGTTTCTATGTTTATTCTTGAACATTTAGGTATTTTAAGAAGGAAAAAAGTTTTGTTTTTTGACAGAGTCACTACAAACAGTTACTTTTTCTTTCAAAGTCAACCTGGTGATGAAAGTTTCCGAAGAATCGTACCGTGTATTTCTGAGCATCACCAACGTTCATTTACAGCAGTCGGACGGCGAAGTTCATGGTCAGCTCTCAGATTGACATAACCATCGCCGTACCCGTTACTTATAGAAAATCTACCTTTGCATGAATTTTGCCACAAACGAACACAACACGAATTTTCCTGGATGAAGGTTATGTGAAGACTATTAAATTGTGCCTCAAACATACCTTTCATCGAGATCAATTCTGCTGCTCAAAATCTTGAACTTTTGTTCACCTCTTCAAAATTTCGCGAATCAATCCAGCCTTTCAAAGTCTTGGTCTCTTCGAAATTTCGCAAAATACGTTATCGCTTTGAAGATACAGGTTGTCGCTTTGAATCACGCCTGTCAGAAACAACAGCTTCGAACAGCGCGAAGTCAGCGGACAGACCTTTTTCAAATCAAACGACACGAAGTCAGCAGACAGACCTTTTCTCTCGATCACCGCCAGCCAACCAGCATCGCGGAAAGGCGGTGACGGAAGTGCGAGATCATCATCGGTGACGGAAATGCGAGATTGACAGCGGTGACGGAAGTGCGAGATCATCAGCGGTGACGGAAATGCGAGATTAATCGTGACAACCGATTTTTTTATAATGGATATTTTTCATCGAATTTTTTCAAATAGTCGTTCTTTCAATTTATCTTTGCGTTTTACGAGTTTTTACAGCTATTTGAAAAAAGCATGAAAAATGAACATAATAAAAATAGCGCTCACGACCTTCTGCTTTTAACTACCAATATTTTTTATCGAATTTTTTTTAATGGTCGTTCTTTCAATTTATCTTCGCGTTTTACGAGTTTTTACAGCTATTTGAAAAAAGCATGAAAAATGAACAAAATAAAAATGGCGCTCACGACCTTCTGCTTTTAACTACCAATATTTTTTATCGAATTTTTTTTAAGTGGTCGTTCGTTCGAAAACTCATAAAAAATAATAAAATGGCGCTTACGACCTTCTGCTTTTATCTTAATATTTTTTTTTCATGAATTTTCGAAACGGTCGTTCTTTCGAATTATCTTTGCGTTTCACGAATTTTTACAGCTATTTGAAAAAATCATGAAAAATAAAAGAAATAAAAATGGCGCTCACGACCTTCTGCTTTTAACTACCAATATTTTTTATCGAATTTTTTCAAATAGTCGTTCTTTCAATTTATCTTTGCGTTTTACGAGATTTTACAACTATTTGAAAAAAGCATGAAAAATGAACAAAATAAAAATGGCGCTCACGACCTTCTGCTTTTAACTACCAATATTTTTTATCGAATTTTTTCAAATAGTCGTTCTTCCAATTTATCTTTGCGTTTTACGAGATTTTACAGCTATTTGAAGAAATCATGAAAAATGAAAAAAATAAAAATGGCGCTTACGACCTTATGCCATTAGACACGCGATAAGGGAAGATGGGGCACATTGGGACGGATTTCTTCAGAGCCAATTTCCGACCTTCAGGACAGTTTATATTGGTCCGGTTTTGGTATGGACCAGTAGTCTTGTTCATTATCTACTAGCCTGAATTTGCATACAATGGCATTTACACTGATACAACAATGTGCTACGCATTTTTCGAAAATGCTGCATTTGGACATCAATGGGACATCGTATCTTACGGTTGTTTGTGATGTTTGATACATGAATTATCGTGAATTCTTCAACAGTGACAATCATAAATGACCACTTATGATCCAAAATTTTTTCATTTGACGTTGGACAATGGTTCAGATGACGAAAAAATTCATACTTGTTATGACTTGTAACATGAAAGCTTATCGATATCGTGCAATATTGAGGGATTGTACAACCGATTTCGATCGTATTTCAGTTATTCGACGAACTTCCTATTCAAATATACAGTGCTGTGAAGCGTGTCCGAATGTGCACCACCCTCCCAAAAGTATGAAAAAATTCAAAACAAAGCATCTTCACGGAATAACGCTAAATTTTTCACGCATTGAATGTTACCTAAAATGGTACCTATTCATGTGTAGGAACAACTTTTGATAATACGCAGTGGTTATGAAGTTACAGCGTTACGAATCAATATCAAAAAGTTTAGCCGACGAGCGTAAATGTGTAATTTTTTAATTGTCAGCGAACAACTTTGTACGGGCACACCAAACTCTCGATAATGTTTCCGTTTGGTGTTTGTAATGTAGATAAGAAATGACGTTGCCCTATAAGTATACTGCAAATAGGAAAAATCGATGCTGTCCGAATGTGCCCCACCTTCCCCTATCTAGACTTTCAAGAGCGTCAGTCTTTCTCACCCTTCGCTCAGTGACACGCATTTTGCGAGACCGCTATAGCAAGTATCGGACATAAATTGCACACCCAACTGAGATCGTGAAAGACCCAAAACTGAGGTAAGTTAAATCGAGTCACACACCCCCTTAGACACACGCAGACACACATGAGAATTGAATATATTGGATTACGTATTTGAATTGGATTTGATATTGAACGAGATTTAAACCGGCTCACGCGCGTCTCTTTCTCAAATCAATACGCGCCCACTTTTTCTTCCAAATACTTGTACTGCTGCCAGCACGTTGCACGTTTAAATATACAATATATTCTCGATTCAAAGTTCGAAACGGTCTCTCTTTCGCGCCACGCTATGGCGTCAGTATTCAGTATAACGAGCGCGGCATCTAGCGGCGTCTGTTGAAGCCCGCGCCTCACTTGACACTTTGTATCCTGGGACTATAGTTCCAGCTTTTTATTAAGGATTAAGTTATTGGAATATGGCGCCGAATCTGTGAAACCTGATATCACAGCCGATCAAATAGAGTTTCCAGTAGAGCAAACTTTGAACCACTGTTCACTGACGTAAACCAATAATTGAAGAGGTACCATATTAGCATTGAAAATGCTTCCGTTTTCGGGTCAGTATGTGGGATCAAATCTTGGAATGACGCAACGGAAGCGATGCAACGGAAGTGCGTAATGAAAAGTTGAAGAAATAAATAATGAAAGAACAAAAACAATAGAACGAGGGACATTTAGGTGATGTAGATTTCACTGTGCACATAATGATTCTTAGTGTAATCATAGATGGCAATAATAATAGCGCAGCATGTAAATTCAGAGATTCTGATGAAAAAATGCACGAAAACTAAGATGACGAAGGACATTTTCAATGCATCAGCTGCTTGCGTTACATGCAAGATCTGTAGATTTATCTTTTGATTGTCGCACAAATTTCGTTGAATGCAAAGTTAAGGTGAAGAATTGTCATCGTGACGGTCAATTGAGTGACCCAAAGTTTATTGATATGAAACGTTATTTGAACCGGAGCATGACCAATAACTCCATAAAGCACGGTGCACATCAACCATAAAGTGTTGATTACCAATTTAAGATTCTTTCTTGGTAAACCCAATTGATGAATCAAATAATTCGTCTTTTTTGCAACACTCGAATGAAAAAATGGAATTCTCTGATAGGCACTAATTGTAAGTGAAAATAAGATTCGTTATCGGTCTATTGACCATTTTTTAACGATCTTACGACCGAACATAAATCTGTATCCTAGCTTGGTTGTCAATGAATAATCATTCAGGCGTATCAACTGAACTGTACATATGTTTGATTCATGCAATGATACCGTTCCGTGCTCATGAAATTTTTCGTATGGTAATTGCCTTCGCCATTGACTGCGATACGAATGCTGACGATGAGTTTGAACATGTGACGCTATTAAATATCGAGGCTGCCACTCTCAAGTGTCCTGATTAGTCTAGTTGACCAGCGTCGCTTATGGCGATACGCTATACATATACGTATATCTATTCAGGAATGAGTACCACGTACGAGTGGTCTGCCCTCGAGGAAAAATATCCGAGGATGATTTAAATGTATAATTTATGTACCTGTAACGAACCCCGTTCAGATCGTGAATACCATATTATGCTAAGTGATAATGACAGTCAGCATGAAGGTTTTTACACCACACATTCATGAGAAACTCGAATTTTTGCCCTCCTACAGTGCTTTGACCGGTAAAATAAACCGGGAAAAAAAACTCTGGCAGCAGGAAAAAACCTCTAGCGACAGGTAAAAAAAAAACTTGTAACCTGCATAGTAATGATGAAATAAACTAGGAAAGTGCGCTGCCCCCTAGCGGAGAACACCATTCTCATGGTTCTAACCTCACTTTCTCTCGTTTTTGATGCATGTGTGATAGAAGTTAGCATATGTGCCATGGGAATGATATACTATCACCATAGTTTTGCTTCGGCTCATCAACTCTGGATGAGCGTTGAACGTACTTCAGTATCTCATATCATACTACACTATAACGTGAGCGCAATGATAATTGGGCCTAATTCAATCCATCAAGCACATAGCCAGCCTATTTGACGGAAATTTAGTTGATTTATCTCCATGATAGTCATGACGTACGATGTACTGCGTTATCTATCTTTCAGCCGTCACTAAATTCTACACGAATATATTCAGTAATTTAGTTCCAGGAATAGACTATAATATTAGTTAAGGAGGCAACTAATCAAATTATCCGGCCCCCTCTCCTGTTTGGCTTATAATTCACAGCTGTTCTGAGATCCCATAGAAATATCAACTAGCGAATCTCTCAATTCTGAGATCACGGCAAGACGTAACCATCTGAATTCAAGCAATTCCGAGTCATCGATATTTTGAAGCAACAATTCAGAAGAGCCCCCTACCAATTATGTAGATCGTTTGATGAAAGAAATGTATATTTTGTACCAAGGGCGTAAAATGGGCTTATTAACCCGAGTACTGCAACCACACGAGGTCCAAAAGCCCAGTAGCCCGTGGTGCACACCATATTTCTCGTAACGCATGTAGTGATTTTAGCATTTTTTGTGCCATGAAACTGAAACTAGCAGCCAAAAGTGCTAAATTCAATTGGAATTAGACAGTGAAGCCACAGAATTTGAAGTTCGAAAAATATTATGGAATGTGAATAATTTTGCGAAAATAAAGACCCGAATGTCTAACATGTCATTCTATTCAGGAAGAGCTTGAAATCTTTGGCTGCTTAATTATAGCTGCTAGCTTCAGCTTCATTTTTTTGCCTATAACCGGCTCCAAGGTTAGGTTAGGTTGGGTTAGGTTAGGTCAAAAACAGGTCACTTTAGAACCGCTTGATAGGTCCAAAAATAACACAGAAATCGTGCATGTGTTTGAAAAACTTTATTACACAGACAAAGTTTAATAAAAGTTATCTCTTCTTCAAAGAAAAGAGATCATGTTACTCACGATAAGATTATCGTCAATAATAAGTCACATGGTGATCATGACTAAGGAAAGAACAATGAGGAAAAAGTTTCTAGTCCGATGTCCAACACGTGATCTTTAGATGCGTATATACTTGTCATATAAATCACGTGGTGCTAACAGCTCATGCAGTAGCAGAAACGTCTACGATTCCAAAGGATGTGAGTTCGATTCCGCGATAGGGAGGACTTTTTCTTCTCCTTTCGATCTTTAAAATTAGCCATGAATATTAAGAGAATGAAATTATAAACGGTTCATTACACTACGTATTCGCGATAGTATCCTGAAATCGGTCATAATATTTCATATTTTGGTTAACTATAAGGTGACCATTAAGAGGTCTGGCCACCCTGGCCGCTCCGAAAATAGGTATAATTTTTAAAAAATCAGAAACTCGAAAGTATAGAACGAAATATTTCTATTTTTCAACACGAGGTAAGAAACGGCTTTAAGAATGCTCAAATAAATTTGAGTAAAAAATATTCAAAAATGGCGGGGCTGCAGAAATTTCCGCGGATTAGTCTGAAACTACATTTTTACACCTGGCAGCTTGTAAGTCTCGTAAACTATCGGTCCGATTGCGATGAAATTTTTACACAATACTTTTAGATACCTACATTATCTAGAATTTAGCGTAGCGGTTTCTTTTTCCGACCATTAGGGAAATTATGGTGAGCCGAAGAAGGAAAATTTGTATTTTTCACCAAATATTTCATAAGGAACAACATTAATGTATAAAAAAAAAAAACGAATTAAGTATCGCAAAAATCCTACGGTACATTTTAGGTGATGTATCTAAAAGTATTGTGTAAAAATTTCATCGCAATCGGACCGATAGTTTACCAGATTTACAAGCTGCCAGGTCTAAGAATGTAGTTTCGAGATAATCCGTGAATTAATATTCTGCAGCGCCGCCATGTTTGCATATTTTTTACTCAAATTCATTTTAAGCATTCTTAGAGCCGTTTCTTACTTTGTGTTAAAAAATAAACATGTTTCGTTCTATGCTTTCGAGTTTATGAATTTTTCGAAAAGTATACCTTTATATAAGCATTTTCGGAGCGGGCGGCCAGGGTGGCCAGACCCCTTAAAACGATTCGGTTCCAATTATAGGTGTTCTGAGAGATGTCGAGTAGGAATCAATATATAGGTAGGGGGTGAGAGTAGAAGAGTCGGGATTGGTGGATTTTTTTTGGCATCTGATCAATATAACTTTGTTTGTTAACATAACTTTGGTCACCTTCATGAATTTGGACGAAACAGAAATCGGAAGGGATGAGAGCTTTGAAAACTAAAAGTTGAACAATCAGTTTTCCGGTAAACGCTCGATTTCTCGACTCCGGTGATCGACCTGTTAAAAATTGTCCGATTACCTTCATCTTTGAAGGGGTAAGCTTATCTGTAAAATCTGTGACTATTTCCGATGAGAATTCAAATCGCAAAGTTGGGGTCAAAATGTTGGCACCCTGATACCCACACAACACACGATAGCCAGTGGATGATCCTAAGTTGGTCTAACAAATATCCAGGATATATGAGATATTTAGTAAATCTTCTTTTTTTGACCTCATCATCCATAGGTTTGATGTCATTGTTTGAATTCTCCCTTGGGTTTGGAAGGTCAGTAACAGTACTCATTGACGTTTCGACCCTGAAAAGGGCCCTCTTCAGAAAGACATTCTTTTGACTTAGTAGTCAGTCATGGTTAATATAAGCAGAAAATTGAAAACAGAAGATATTCATGAGTTATACATATAACGTGATTGTACGTCTTTATCTGTTTCCTTGGGAGCCATGTCGGTAAACAATTGGAAAAGCTCCTTCCGGCTTCGTACACGTGCCTTTTTTTCTCGCTATCAAATCTTCTATCTTCATGTGAGTTCTTTGTAGCAATCGTTTACCGACATGGCTCCCAAGGAACCAGATAAAGACTTAAAATCACATTATAACTTGTAAATACATATTTGCTGTTATCAGTTTTCTCCTTATATTCACCATGATTGGCTGAGTCGAAAAATTGTTTTTTCCGAAGAGGGCCCTCTTCAGAGTTGAAACGCCAACGAGTGTTGTTACTGACCTTCGAAACCCGAGAAAGAATTCAAAGAATACATGGAATATCCCTACGATGTTTCGTATATCCAGAATCGATCAAATATGGTGGGGATCAATCATCCAATTTGATTATTGATTTATCATGCGTGTCCTGCAAGTATATACGAAGGACCGATCGAACGAAAACCTTCACGTGCTGCAATTTTCAGAAAATATTTGGAATTCCTCACGAAAACCTAGCAAAGTCCCCGAGCGTATTTTAGAATGTCCTGAATGGTCCAAAAGATGTCTCAAAATGTCCTATGGATCAAAACATCCTCAGGACGGTCCGAACGGTGGGCGAGTAAAGCGAGGGCAGCACGAGCCCGAGATGAAAATCGCGTTCCTCCCGTGTGGCACATACTTCTTTTTACTCTTCTTCGATAAAATGACCATATTCCATCGCTGCAACGCGGGCGGAAAGTAGCCATCCCTTCTCGAACAGAGGGACGAAAAAGTGAATAAGCAGGCAATAAAGCAAATTACCGGGCAAACAAGTGGACTTTTTTACCCGGCAATTTACTTTTCTTCTCTCCGGTCCGAAATTGATGACTTTCGACCCGCGTTTCACTCCGTCACAATTATGCATCTTCGAAATGTGATCATTCAAATAGAATTAATTCAACATCGGTTATAGAGGGTATCCGAATAAGGACCCAAAATTCACTTGATTGAAAATCGATTCGAATAAAGATTCAAATCTAAAGTTATCGATCCACTCAAAGTTCTACCTAAGAACTTATTTTGCTTTTGTATTTGGTTTATACAACAAACCAGAGTTTACTTCGTGATCATAAACGCATCGGGTCGTGCGAATTGCCCAACAACCGGATCCTCACCCCACCTAGCCTATCACTCGATTCTGCGAGCAGCTATTGTTATTCACTACGTGTCAACGGCTGTTTCTCGTGGAATTTCGAACCTCCTACTTCGTCTACGAGCAGTTATCATTGACCATGACAGATTTCAAACAACCGCACAACGCATTGGCTCTACGAACGGTATCGCTGACCAATACGTGTCGATGTGAGTTTCTCGTGGATTCCAGACTCCCCCACGCACCCGCACACTTTCTGTATAAAAGCTGCTCCATTCTGGTGCCTCCATCACTCGACTGAATAGTTGCCTCTCAACTCCGCATTTCCTTCGTCAGTCTACTTGATATACGCGACAAACTTCAACGATGAAAATAGTTATTTTCCTTGCTGCGGTATCCGCGGCAAATGTTTTCGTGGGTGTTGAGGGTATCGTTCCAAAACCTGTTGTCCGAATGATTCAAAATGGTCAAATAATCGAAGTATCAGTTCAGGGTAAGCGGATTGAGGGATTCCAGTTTCAGGGAAACGTAAACGAGCTGATTGCAGGTGAGACATGCAAATGATTTAACTGGCCATTGCGCTCGTCACTTTTCGACGAAATTTTGAACTAACGAAATGTCTCTGATCCAGATGGCACCCGTGGGCGTATGCGGCCCCTTTTACTAGCCACGGACGACGATCGATGGGTCCAAAGGTACCTCGTGGCTAACCTGACTAAAGGAGACATAATTCACTACTGGACAAATGTTAAAATCAATGGACAAGATCATTTTGTATTTGGCCAAAACTTCACTGTGCCTGCAGTAGGCAAATAACGTGTCCCTGGTGACAACATGCCACCACAAGAAGTGGTCCTGAGGATTGAGCGTGTGAAAATTTATTATTCCTTCCATTATAGGTTCAGAAAAATTGTACGTAATACGAATCTTATTATTCTCAAGTTGTATCGGTCTAGACTTTTTCCATAAATGAATAAAATATATGCTTGTAAAATGTATACACGTTGCACTGTGATTAGAACCTCAAAACTGTTCCACATATCCTATAATATTTACGATCATATAAAGTTGACCAAGAACAAGCTCTACGTACTCCTGAAACAAAACAGACAACAGTGGAAATCCAATTGAATTTTCATGAGTGATGAAGCGTACACACAAGGTTCCAGTAGATTTTCTTGGACACTCCTTCGATTGGATTTCTTTCTGTCGATAAAAAAAACTGGGTGTTCACGAGATAATGCTAGCCATGATCCGATTTCTGCTGTATAATATGAAATTCATGAATTTTTCTATGGAATTCGAGAGGCCCCAACGAAATGTAGTCAACTGGGTTGTAAAAAGCGTTGACCTGTTATTAATTGTCCACACCACGAGCCACCGCTTGGTAGTCAGTTATTATCGTTTCCACGATCGGTGTTGTTTTTCTCCAACCAACTTTGCTACAAAAAAACTTCAATAATCAAACCGCGAAATAGGTTCAAGTTCAAGTTAACAAGAATACGGCAGAGATTCGGTGTGAATTGACGCACGGCGAACAGAAATTTAGAAACACAATATCAAAGCTTGAACAGTTTGAGCAGTTCGTACTGATCGCACAGGGCCAAAGTACACTCTGCACACTCTGATCCGACGGCTTGCAGCACTCTCGTGGATCCAGGACACGTAGTTTATTCCTGGGTTCATATAGACTTGCGAAACAACAAGTCACACTCGACTGCGATAAGGATGTACGTCGTGCCTGTAACACAGAAGCAAACTTGGTCTTTTCATGCCGAGCGTAAGTTTGCAATGCTCGTCTTCGCCTCGCATCTACACTCGCCATGACCCGCAGAGTTTTTTCTGTTCACTTCTCTAGATTCAATGGTTGGAGAAGTCGTGGCCGTTCGTCTTCAGGTCAATTTTGCAACTTTGGTATCAAATGAATTGTGAATTTCAACAAGAATTACTTCTCCAACCATTCCCTAACCGACATCGATTTACTGAAAGTTTCGGGATCATTGATGTCAGTCTGAAACGCGGGAAAATCCCATGTATTTTAAATGGCAAACTTCGACCCCCGTGGTCAAGGGTCAAGCATTTTTTTTAAATCTGAAAAAATTACAGCATTACTGTTTACGTATTTCGAACCGATTTAGGGGGCGGCGAGGGTGAAATTAATTTCGACCCCAAATAAGGACCACCCCAATATACATTGCGACAGCTGAATCAGGTTTCACACTTTGAATTCAATTTATACAAGGACAAACATTCAAAATGCTATTGCTCCTTGAATCGCATAATTCTTGGCATTTACAATCATTTGCGATCGAAAACGCGTCATGATCGTAAAATAGGAATATTTCATTAGTATTCAATCACTCAGGCGTTTTGGATTTTTTTTTTTTTGGAACGTTTGTTCTTCTGATCATATGATGATTTCGTTATTTTCACCTGATTTTCATAAACATTTTTTCTCCTCATTCACAGTTGTTTTTCGAGCGATCACATAATCATTATCTCCAAACTATTTTCTTATTTGGTGAAACAAAGATGTAATACAGAATGCAGAGTAGTAGCACCATATGGAATCATTATCATCCCAAAACAAAGATCAAATTTAGGATGTGTAACTGTAGTCGGTAAATTGAATGCATCTCCGTTTCTTCAAGACACACAGAAAGTCCCTAACTGCCTCACCGAGAATATGCGAGGTCTGCACACTACTTATCACACGATTGATGAAAGGACGGAAAGGTGGGAAGATAAGAAGTACAATAAACGTTGTGATATCGATAAATCTTCTCATTCGTTCAGTTTTCAGAAGATAGATATTCATCTTTTCCGGCAAATCGATACAATGATCATGAATGAAGTTTTATATTTTGGATTTTAATTCAGATTCCGAAATGCTGATTTGGAAGACTTGAAATTTCATCCGAATGGATGAGTATAATTTCGGGACTTATTCGGAATACCAGTGCAACCAAATGTTCAAGGTTCAATTCTCATTTGAATAAAACATGAAAAATATCCTTTGATAGTAAAGTTTTGATCAGAACGTGCTCACGGCGGCTTACGAGATAATATCTATGAGTTTCTATGCTCTGTCGAATTTCACCTCATATATTTCTGATATTACGTAATTTGACCTTTTTTTATATGTTCTAATACCCTGTAATATGATGAAAAAAAATTTGCAAAATAATAACTCCCGAAAATTGTCCCTATAGCGACTTATGTATGTTATCTGCGGTTGAATTTATATTTCAAATGTATGACGTTCTGGCTGTCGGTAACAACTAACTTTTAAACCCACAACCCCGTCCTTATATAACTGAAATAAGCCTACGTTATACCCTAGAGAAAGGGGCTCAAGTCAGAGAGGATTCGTGGTTTTTTGGAAAAAACCCTGCAGCTGTCCCTGACTTAGCCACGCTGGCTAGTCCAGGGTCACGGTACCCTGGGCAAAGGGATGTATTTATTTATGCTTGATCCGCGTCCGCGGATCGAGGGTATATCAACAAGATCAAAATTCAATTTGATTTCCACCGTTCTCTGTTTTGTTCCAGGAGTACGTGGAGCTTGTTCTTCGTCAACTTTATATGATCGTAAATGTTATAGGATATGTGAAACAGTTTTGAGGTTCCAATCACAGTGCAATGTGTATACATTTTACAAGCATATATTTTATTCGTTTATGGAGAAAAAGCATAGCACGATGCAACTTGAGAATAATAAAATTCGTATGACGTACAATTTTTCTGAACTTATAATGGAAGGAACAATAAATTTTCACAGGCTCAATCCTCAGGATTCGCCATTTCACTGCTTGTGGTGGCATGGTGTCACCAGGGACACTTTATCGGCCGGCTGCAGGCCCCGCTGCAGGCCCCGCTGCATGCTCCGCTGCATGCTCCGCTGCAGGCCCCGCTGCAGGCACATCGAAGGTTCGGTGTAATGCATTATGCTCGTTTCCGTTGATTTTAACCTTTATCCGGTAGTGAATTGTGTTTCTGATGCCCCGCCGGTAAAACCAACGGCTCGTACGAAAAACATAACCTCGCCCGAAAACAGTGACTTTACGGGCATGCCACATAATTAATATACTATTTATTTTTCATGGTTGTTTCAAATAGCTGTAAAAACTCGTAAAACGCAAAGACAAATTGACAGAACGAATATTTCAAAAAAATTCGGTAAAAAATATTGGTAGTTAAAAGCAGAAGGTCGTGAGCGCTATATTTTTTTTTTTTATTTTTCATGATTTTTTGAAATAGCTGTAAAAACTTGTAAATCGCGAAGATAAATTGAAAGTACGACCATTTGAAAAAATTCGATAAATAATATTGGTAGTTAAAAGCAGAAGGTCGTGAGCGCTATTTTTATGTTTTTTATTTCTCATGATTTTTTTAAATAGCTGTAAAAACTCGAAAAACGCAAAGATAAGTTGAAAGAACGACCATTTAAAAAAAAATCGACAAGAAATACTGCTAGTGAAAAAGCAGAAGGTCGTAAGCGCCATTTTGATTTTTTTTATTTTTCACGATTTTTTCAAATAGCTGTAAAAACTCGTAAAACGCAAAGATAAATTTCACGAACGACCATTTGAAAAAATTCGATAAAAAATATTGGTAGTTAAAAGCAGAAGGTCGTAAGCGCCATTTTGATTTTTTTATTTTTCATGATTTTTTCAAAGAGTCCTGGCCTCTATTATCATACATCAATGTCTCATATGTAAATATACAACAAGAATGTATCGCAACTAAGTTATTAGTCTGACCGAACATAAATCTGTATCTTAGCTTCGTCGTCAATGATTAATGATTCAGGCGTATCAACTGAACTGTACATATGTTTGATTTATGCAATGATATCGTTTCGTGCTCATCGAATTTTTCGTATGGTAATTGCCTTCGCTATTGACTGCGATACGAATGCTGAGTTTGAACATGTGACGCTATCAAATATCGAGGCTGCCACTCTCAGGTGTCCTGTTTAGTCTAGTTCACCAGCGTCGCTTATGGCGATACGCTATAAATATTATTGGTTTAGGATTATTTATCGGAGGCCGGGTGGGTGCAAATTGCAAAAATTGCATTATCTCGTTTGTTTTCAACTTTTCAGCTATAATGAATGAAACCAAACTTGTAGACAATCAAATTTCCAACAATTTTTGGTATCTATAATTTTTTTCTAAAAATCGATATTTTTCGAATTTAACCCGAAAAACGCGCCGATTTCAGAATCTTTGCATTATCTCGTGAATTCCGCCCATTACGGCATAAGTGAATATAATCAAACTTGTATAAAATCATTGATGACATTTATAGTTCTTATGAATCCACGGCTTTATGACCAGAAAATGGTTTAATCATACTGGGTATGTTGAATTTTAAATTCGTGAGAAAAATTATGAGAGTCAGAGTCGACCTCACGCGTCACCGTCTTCCAGCAGAGAGAGCGAATCTTGTCCTCTCGGAAATACGATTGCGAATTTTGACTTGTGCCGTTATGATTCAGTTTGACCCTTGAATAGTTTGTCTATCGGTAACTTATTTTCAAATTTATGCTAATAAGTGTTGCTGGCAGGTGTCGCCATCGATACCTGTCACAACATTCATCGCGGCGTTGCATTCTGTCGCGCAAGTCGATTGGCGAACTCATCATGGACATGTACAAACAGGGGCAATGGCTTGCGATACATGGGTTTCTACATATTCGACAAGCCTCACTTCATGCCGCGGGACGCAGAGCTCATAAAACATATTCTGGTCGAAGATTTCAAACGCTTCATCGACCGGCCTTTCGCAGCGACACCGAGCGATGCCCTGGGAACGGCTAATCTGTTCTCCCTGAAAAATCCTCACTGGAAACACCTGCGCACTAAATTGACACCCGTATTCAGCTCGGGAAAGATAAAGGAGATGTTTGATCTGGTGACCGCGGTCACCGTGGATCTGGACGCTCATCTCGAGGCCCTGCAGCTACAGTGTGATTACGAGTTTACCAGTATTTTGCAGACTTCTTTTGGACACATAATTGAAGCCATGAGTTGGTCTCTCTTCTAGGCGACGGTCGAGTGGTGGACCCGAAAAGAGCTGTGCGCAAGTTACACCACCGACGTGATCGCTACCTGGGCCTTCGGCCTGAAAGCCGACTCCCTGCTCCATCCGGATGCAGGGTTCAAAACCTGCGGCAGGGAGATGTTCGCCATGAACTACCGTCGCTCCGTGCAAGTATTGGCTTTCTTCTTCGCTCCAAGTCTCGTAGAGCCGATGGGCTTCAAGCTGTTCGGAAAAAACTGTTATGACTTCCTCCGAAAGACCTTTTGGAGTACCATAAATGCGCGAGTGCAGAGTGGTAAATACAGGAACGACCTTATGGACGCTTTCATCAAACTGAAAAATGCTCAAACTCAGACTGACATCGAAGATCCCGAAACTTTCAGTAAATCGATGTCGGTTAGGGAAACGTTGAAGAAGTAATTCTTGTTGAAATTTACAATTCATTTCATATCCAAGTTGCAAATTGACCTGAAGGCGAACGGCCATGACTTCTCCAACCATTTAATCTAGAGAAGTAAACAAAAAAAAAACCCTGCCGGGTCATGGCGAGTGTACATGCGAGGCGAAGACGAGTATTGCAAACTTACGCTCGGCATGAAAAGACCGAGTCTGCTTCCTTGTTACACAATATACTATTCACGCGTTTTTCGATGGTAGTTTTTGGCATGTAAAGCAGCCGTTTTACCGACAGTCGGGTGAGTCTGCGAGTGCGCATGCGTGGAGTACTTCGAGGAGTACGTATTGGGTCACTTTTAACTCCTAGGCGTTCAAAGCAGGTATGGGATTCCATACCTCAAAATCTTGGCTCATTTGCCATAAAAGGAAATGTACAATCGAACGTGGCAACCCATCGCCACGAGAATACATTATTCCACAACTTCGATCCATATCCTGTTTGTTATCAGTTATGTGTTCCAAAGGATTCCGCGCAAAACACTGAAAGTGATTAAACCGCAGTTTACGACGTTGTACAGCAGTTTCTATATGCACGTTCATGTGCATCTCATGTGGCGTCGGAGTGACTTTTTAATGCCTTTCCCTTAATAAATATTTTTTACGGCACAGGCATTAAAACGGCATTTGACGGCACGGGAAGAGACATTTGAAATATGTGATACAGGGTAATTCAGAATTCGTGACGAATCTTTCAGGGTCATCCTTAGGTGTTCAGAGTGCCAGTTTACGCATCGAAAACAGGCATAAAAAATATTGTAGCGGCGCCTGCGTTAAGTAACGGTTCGGAAAGTTTTATGTTTTTCGGACGCCCCCACCCCCTTTCCCAAATATATATCGATAGCACTCTACACCTGGGAAAATCTTACTTCGCGTTTGATTGACCATCGATTAATTTGCGCTGAACCGTGGCCCATGGTCGAACCTAAACTGAAATGAACTGTGACATTTAGAGTTCGTTGATATTAGTCATCCTCTTTACCGTTGCCTCTGCCACTCAAGGAGTAAAAGAATGCCCCGGATGATATTCTGCTAAGGGTCCTCAAAGAAATACGAAAGAAATATGGGTCACAATGCTCCTGGATCTTGTCGTGTGCATCGATGGTCGAGTCAATTGGCAGGGACTCTGGGACCTTGAGGCACCACGTACGTCCTTATTGCAGTCGAGTGTGACTTGTTGTTTGGCAAGTCTATATAATCCCAGGAATAAAGGACGTGTCCTGGATCCACGAGAGTGCTGCAAACCGTCGGATCAGAGTGCCTATGGACATCGATTTATTTCAATCAGACGAGAAGACAACGTGAGATGAGGGTTTCAGCCAATTATCCTTGACGAAGATACTTGAATTGTCAATTTCCCGTTGGCTATTCAGATGCAGACCATAGTCACCTTCTCACTTTTCGTTGATGACTCCGCGGAGGGTGATTGCGGTGACTTCAATCATGGGTTTGAATGAGACCCGGTAGCCATGGGGATCCAGTAGTTGGAATTTGAAGTCTTCATTACCCACGGCATCCATATTTGCAACAATTGTTGCAGCGAACGGCGCGAAGACGAACCAACTTCTCATCGTTATCGAAATTAATTCAAAGTTTACGAAAAAAATTGGATAAATATTACCTCACAAAAAATCTACAAGACTATAAGGCTTGACTTCAACTCAACAACTGAATGACGAGTGACAGAGACTCAACTTTTATATGTTCAACTTCACGGGTCAATGTGATCACACGGTGATTTCAAATGCCTTCGGCCAAAAATTCAATCACTCGATTTGTCACTGAAGGAACTTCAGCGGATACAATCAGAGCAGCGTCACCAGCCACGAATCATTGCCAGATTGATTCGATAGCTGGTTGAGGTAGTTACATTCATTTTTAACCGACTTCAAGAAAGGAGGAGGTTCTCAATTTGGTCGTATGTTTTCTTTTTAATGTCTGTTAACTCAGAACTCCGTTATTCATAAACCGATTTGGAAAATTATTTTTTTATTCGAAAGGGTATGCTTTCAGATTGGTCCCATATAGATTTCATCAAAATCGGTCAAGTAGTTTGGTTTTGAAGTCGGTTTTTTTGTCACTCGTGATTTTTGATTATTTCCTTGTCACGATCGCCAACTTGTGCGTCATCTTCGCAGGCTTGTATTGAAAATACTCTTTGGCCCTGTGCGGTGAGTACGAACTGATCAAACTGTTCAAGCTTGGACATTGTGTTTGTGAATTTCTGTTCGCCGTTCGTCAACTCACACCGAATCTCTGCCGTATTCTTGTTAACTTGAACTTAAACCTATCTTGCGGTTTGATTATTGAAGTTTTTTTTTTGCAAAGTTGGTTGGAGAAAAACAACAACGATCGTAGAACCGATAATAACTGACTACCAAGCAGTGGCTCGTGGTGTGGATAATTAATAACAGGTCAACGCTTTTTACAACCCAGTTGACTACATTTCGTTGGGTCCTCTCGAATTCCATAGAAAAGTTCTTCAATTTCATATTACACAGCAGAAATCAGATCATGGCTAGCAGTATCTCGTGAACATCCATTTGTTTTATAGACAGAAAAAAATCCAATCGAAGAAATGTCCAAGAAAATCTACTGGAACCTTGTGTGTTCGCTTCATCACTCATGAAAATTCAATTGGATTTCCACTGTTCTCTGTTTCGTTTCGGGAGTACGTGGAGCTTGTTCTTCGTCAACTTTATATGATCGTAAATATTATAGGATATGTGAAACAGTTTTGAGGTTTTAATCACAGTCTAATGTGTATACATTTTACAAGCATATATTTTATTCGTTGATGGAAAAAGCTTAGCCCGATGCAACTTGAGAATAATAAGATTCGTTTTAGGTACGTACAATTTTTCTGAACTTATAATGGAAGGAAAAATAAATTTTCACAGGCTCAATCCTCAGGATTCGCCATTTCACTTCTTGTGGTGGCATGGTGTGACCAGGGACACGTTATTGGCCTGCTGCAGGCCCCGCACCAGGCGCAATGAAGGTTCGGTCTAATGCCTCATGCACGGTTCCGTTGATTGTAAGCTTTGTCCGGTAGTAAATTCTATCTCCTGGGTTCAGACCAAGAAAAGGGAACCCCCCGATCCATGGACCGTCGTATCCCTCTGGGAAACGCAACCGCAAATCCGCCTCGGTGTCAACTGGATCAGATACATCTCGTTAGTTCCAAATTTCGTCGGAAAGTGACGAGCGCAATGGCAAGTTAAATCATTTGTATGTCTTACCTTCAAGCCGCCGGTTTTTGTTTCCAAAAAACTCGAATTGCTGAATCCCCGCACCTTGGATTGATACTTGGATTCCTTGACTACCAGGATAAGGAATCATTCGGACATCAGGTGTTGGAATTGCGACCAAACGTCGGCCGGAACCCTCAACACGCACGAAAATATTCGCAGCGGATACCGCAGCAAGGAAAATAACTATTTTCATCGTTGAAGTTTGTCGAGTATATCAAGTAGACTGATGAAGAAAATACAGAGTTGAGAGGCAACTAGTTTCGTTGATTCAGTCGAGTGATGAAGGCACCAAAATGGAGCAGCTTTCATACAAAAAGTGTGCGGATGCGTGGGGGAGTTTGGAATCCACGTGAAACGGACGTCGACACGTATTGGTCATCGATACCGTTCCTAGAGCCAATGGGATGTGCGGTTGTTCGTAATCCGTCATGGTCAATGATAACTGCTCGTAGACCAAGTAGGAGGTTCGACGAGAAAAATTCCACGAGAAACAGCCGTTAACACGTAGTGGATAAAAATAGCTGCTCGCAGAATCGAGTGATAGGTTAGGTGGGGTGAAGATCCGGTTGTTGGGCAATTTGCACGACCCGATGCGTTTATGATCACGAGGTAAACTCTGGTTTGTTTTATAAAACAAATACAAAAGCAAAATAAGTTCGTAGGTAGAACTTTGAGTGCATCGATAACTTTAGATTTAAATCTTTATTGAAATCGATTTTCAATCAAGTCAATTTTGGGTCCTTATTCGGATACCCTCTATAACCGATGTTGAATTAATTCTATTTAAATGATCACATTTCGAAGATGCATAATTGTGAAGGAGCGTCGTCGGAATGAATTTTCTTATAACACTCACATGAAAAGGGGAATCGCCTAGTTACTAGTAGTTTATCGGGACGAAAGCTGCCGAATTAATTTATTTTTACCCGACTACGATAAAATGACCATATTTCACCCCTGAAACGCGGGTCGAAAGTCATCAATTTCGGACCAGAGGGAAGAAAAGTGAATTTACTTTTTTTCCCGCTTATTCACTTTTTCTTCCATCTGTTCGAAAATTGATGACTGCTTTCCGCCCGCGTTGCAGCGATGGAACATGGTCATTTTATCGAAGACGGGTAAAAAGAAGTATATGCCACACGGGAGGAACGCGATTTTCGCCTCGTGCTCGTGCTGCCCTCGCTGCCCTCGCTGCCCTCGCTTCACTCGCCCGCCGTTCGGTCCGTACTGAGGATGTTTTGATTATATAACCATAGGACGTTTTGAGACATCTTTCGGACCATTCAGAACATTCCAAATCACGCTCGGGGACTTTGCTAGCTTTTCGTGAGGACTTGTAAATATTTTCTGAAAATTGCAGCACGTGAAGGTTTTCGTTCGATCGTACCTTCGTATATACTCACAGGACACGCATGATAAATCGATAATCAAATTGGATGATTGATCCCCACCATATTCGATCGATTCTGGATATAACAAACATCGCAGGGATATCCCATGTATTGTTTGAATTCTTTCTTGGGTTTCGAAGGTCAGTAACTTAACACTCGTTGACGTTTCGACTCTGAAGAGGGCCCTCTTCAGAAAAAACAATTTTTCGACTCAGCCAATCATGGTGAATATAAGGCGAAAACTGAGAACAGCAAACATGTATTTATAAGTTATAACGTGATTATAGGTCCTTATCTGGTTCCTTGGGAGCCATGTCGGTAAACGATTGCTACAAAGAACACAGATAAAGAAGGATTGATAGCGAGAAGAAAAGGCACGTGTACGGAGCCGGGAGGAGCTTTTCCAGTAACTCGGAATTGGCTCCGTACACGTGCCGTTTGTTCTCGCTATCAAACCTTCTTTATCTGAGTTCTTTGTAGCAATCGTTTGACGATGTATATGGCTCCCAAGGAAGCAGATGAAGACGTATAATGTACGTTATAACTCATGAATATTTTCTGTTTTCAGTTTTCTTCTTATGTGTATAATCAACCATGACTGACTACTAAGTCAAAAGAATTGTTAAGACTTATGTCTTTCAGAAGAGGGCCCTCATCGGGGTCGAAACGTCAACGAGCGTTGTTACTGACTTTCCAAACCCAAGGGAGAATACAAACAATGGACATCAAACCTATGGATGATGAGGTCAAAAAAGAAGATTTACTAAATATTT
Source organism: Euura saliciscinereae (assembly GCA_018420115.1). Classification (NCBI taxonomy): domain Eukaryota; kingdom Metazoa; phylum Arthropoda; class Insecta; order Hymenoptera; family Tenthredinidae; genus Euura; species Euura saliciscinereae. Next base: position 61,647 of record JAFFZH010014697.1, read on the forward strand.
CATATATCCTGGATATTTGTTAGACCAACATAGGATCGTCCACTGGCTACCGTGTGTTGTGTGGGTATCAAGGTGCCCACATTTTGACCCCAACTTTGCGATTTGAATTCTCATCGAAAATAGTCAAGATTTTACAGATAAAATGAACCCCTTCAAAGATGAAGGTAATCGGACAATTTTTTACAGGTCGCTCAGCGGAGTCGAAAAATCGAGCTCTTACCTGAAAACTGATTGTTCAACTTTTATACTTCGGGGCTCTCATCCCTTCCGATTTCTCTTCCGTCCAAATTCATGAAGGTGACCAAAGTTATGTTAACAAACAAAGTTATATTGCTCAAATGCCGAAAGAAAATTCACCAATCCCGACTCTTCTACTCTCACCCCCCTACCTATACTGATTCCTACTCGACATCTTTCAGAACACCTATAATTCGAACCGAATCGTTTCAAGGGGTCTGGCCACCCTGGCCGCCCGCTCCGAAAATGGGTATACTTTTTAAAATATTCATAAACTCGAAAGCATAGAACGAAATATGTTTATTTTTTAACACAAGGTAAGAAACGGCTTTAAGAATGCCTACAATGAATTTGAGTGAAAAATATTCAAAAATGGCGGTGCTGCAGAATATTAATTCAATTTTCGAAAACGGAAATTTCAAAATAGTCACAAAATTGTTGAAAAATTCATGTGTATTCAGAAAAATTAGAGTATTCATTTGAGATGAAAAAAAATAACGTTACCAGAAAATTTGTTAAACAATCTCCTTTGAAGGAATCGATCGGGTCGAGTCAAGAAAGAACAGGAGAACCTTTCTTTTTATTTTGCTTTTGACGTTTCGGCGACGGCTATCGCCCTCCTCAGAAAAAAACTGTTTATTGGAAAAAACAAAGATAGACTAATGTCACAAGGTTTACAAGAACTGTTAGTGTTTCACAAATTATAATTACCAAAAAGGTGCCAGAATTTCCAAGTCCATTGACATGTCAAGTCAAGCCGAATCACAACCAAAACATGTGGTCATTATTTTAGAGACTAACAAGTACCTCTTTTTTCTCATTTTAAAACAACGCCAAGCCATAGCAAGGACTCAGTTAGAAAGAGTCACAGAGAGCACGGAGTCGAACGATATATGGTCAAGATATAAAAGGTTTTTCACAGGTCAACAATCAAAATTTTTAAATCAAGGCCAACAAAAAACTGGACAAGGTTAAGCAACAAGTTATCTCCTCCTTGCTCAACATCGAGATCGAGGATCTAAATGTTCACCTCCGTTTCCTAGAGAAAGAGTTAACGCCACTCACATCTAAGATCAAAGAATTGCTTTCTGATGATCCTCACTTGGCCTTTTTTGCTATGCAAGACAAAAAAACAGAATCCATGAAGACACACCTCACCAGGGTTCATAAGAATAAGTTCGACAACCTGGTATCTCGATCTCATCACGGGTTGTTCAAACCACTGGTTCCAGGCACTCCAACGCCTCGCAACACCTGCGTGGATCCCACTGTTGACAGTTGGTTTGTCAATGCTTCAGACATTGTAGTTCCTGAAGAAGTAACAGATATTGTTTCTCTTGGTAAAAAATACTCTCCAAACACTACTTTAGATCTACGCACCAGCATCGACATTATAAAATTCATAGAAAATTTGATCTACACACAGGAGTTCTCTCCTAACCAAAAAAAGGACCTCAGGTCCTCTCTCATTACGAATATCAGTCACTTCTCGAACTCTACCAAACACATTAGCCTAGATGATCGTATTTTCGCCCAAAAATTGAGAAATACACAAGTTTTCCTGAAAGAACATCCTGACCTTTTTTTTCTGATTACCGACAGTGGGTGGGTCACCCCCGGTGCCCCCTGTTACCGACATCGTAACCGACCGAGGGTTCGCGCTAATTACCGACAGTGGGTTACCCCGGTGCTCCCTGTTACCGACATGGTTAATGACCGAGGGTTCGTGCTATTTACCGACAGTGGGTAGGTTACCCAACTGATGGCATCCCTAATTTTCCCGAGAGATGACGCCCTCGTAATAATTGTTCATTCCGCAGATGGCGCCCCTATGATAATTGTTCATTTCCCAGATGGCGTTTCCATGATGATCGTACATTTTCACTGCGAGATGGCACCACCACCTATTTTTCGCCGGTAGATGGCGCCCGTTTTACCGATGGTGAGGATCGAAGGTTTCCGCGAATTTTGGTGAAATTTCCACAATGGCGGCGGAGATCAAAGAATTCTGGTGATTTTTTTTTTCACCACGGGGGCGGCGAGAATCAAAGTTTTTTTTTCTCCAAATTTATGATTTTTTCTTTCCCACGTTGATATGAAAGGAAATTTCATATTTTCATTTTTTCCACAGACAATGGATTTAACGATGCTGAACCAAACCACTCGTCTGGATGACTATCCAACGACTAAAAAGCTGGCCGAACTCGAGATCGGCAAGAAATACCGCATGACAGGGATCAAATCGATGAGCACAAAATTCAGAGCAGGGATCTTGACAACCATCGATGATGAATTCACCGTTTTCCTGCCGGCCAGGATTGCAGAGTATCTGGAGGCGAATCCTACTCAGTTGACTCGATGATAAACTATGTTGGAGGCCGTTTCAACAAATGCGAGTTCTTCTCGGAAAAGGTAGACTTTCACTGCTTTTCTCTTGAATTTGATATTATCGAAACAAAATGTTCATTATTGGTTTTTTCAGTCTGAAGCGTTGGATTTCGGGGGAATCAACCATACCGGTTGCCTGAGCGACTTTCTCCCGACAAAAAAGATGTCAGAGCTAGAGGTGAACAAGAATTACTGTGACGGGCGTCAAAAGCATCAAAACCAAATTCAGCTCGAGCATCCTGGTGGCGATAGAGTGGAAATTCACGGTATTTTCCCCTTGAGAATCGCCAAAGTTGTGGGGGAGAACCTCGAGCAATTGACCGTTATGAGTGATGCGGTTGCAGAGAAACGTCTACAGCTCCACTATCTCGGCGGGGAGTTCGATAGATTTGAATTTTGCGATAAAGCGTCAGCCTAAAAATTGCAAATTGTAAAATGTCTAATAGTTGTATAAAAGTTAGTTTATAAACTTGGAAAAATGTAATGGAGAGGGGTGAATAAAAAAATGATTAATCATATATATATTGATATATATTGAATACATTTTATTGATCCATACACATTATTATTACACTCTTATATGCTATATTAGCCTAAACTAATTTCCTCACAACACCGCTAATCGGGTTGTAGTCGACGATGCGATCGTGTATAATCAGGCAATAAGCCGAGGTATTTGAGGGCATGCTGGCACTAGTTTCAAATTCCAAACGAATATCCACCGAGCCGCTTTTCAACGATTCATTCTGTCTCGAGCAAACTATGGCCACGAGCGGGGCTTCGGCCAAAAATGTACCCCGCGAGAGCAGAGGTTCAGGTTCTTTGTCATAATACGCCGGTTGAAAGTTGGTGTATATACATACATAACATACCTATTCTGTAGAAAACAAATTTCATTTGAATCCAGTTAAAAGTGGAAATTTAGGTTCCAGGTAATCGCGGAAATGAGGAGGGTGTGTCAACTCATCGATATTTTACTGTAGTCGTTGGAGCTTCTTGTACACCATGTGTGATCATACACATCATACTGCATGACAAGTATTTGGTATATCGTCTGAGGGCAGGCGCGTGATCTGCAATGGATACGTGAAAAATGCTGTCCTGTTCTTATGTGGAAATCTAAAGATGAATCACTAATTCACTTCCTCGAATAAAATTTGGGTGAATAAAGTGATTCACGGATCAGATCGGTTCCAGGGGATCGACATGAGAAGAGCCTTACTGTATCGACGAGTTCACATCGGATCCCAGTATCTATTCTAGTGGGTAATGTAGAAATTGGTTGGCACACAAGATAGTAGAGGAGCTGGTGATCTTGTTAATATTCATCCATCAAATTTTCTCTGATGACAATAGAGATCAAATTATGATGACAATCAGAAACATAAGTGTAACACCCAGTGAGTGTTTCTTTGCTGCATCGTTATGCTATCAGCTACTTATCTTCACTTTTTTTCGACAATCTCCCGCACAATGAATTGTACACGAAATGATGTGGGTAATTCCAGTGGAATGAATCTATACTTTCCTGATTCCGGACTGTTTGATAAGAAGTCGATAATAACCTCAAGCTTCCTGGTCTGCCTGATAAAAAAGTTTGATATATGGAATGTCCCAATTTATTATTGAGAAATATTGAAAATTATTCAATTCCGATGGTGGTCAGTGATAAATTGGGAAATCCAATGGTATTTTTCTATTGTTTGCCTTGGAGAAACATGCTTGACGATTATATTTTATTTCAAAAGTTGGAAAAAACAGTTAAATACTTTGGTTTTCAAATTATTATTATTTTTTTTATTAAAATTTTACATTCAACAATTACGTTATTAAATAGATATAGGATTTAATTAACTTTAACGGTAAAATAACACATAGTTTCTAATATAAATACGAAGTATCGTGACTCTGTTAACGGTAGGCACCACACGTTGCAGTGTGAATAGCTAATAAGTAGTTCTTCAACAACGCATCACCGCTCTAAATCTCACAATCGGAAAAGCAAAGCGAACGATACATTGTCACTTACAAGATCCACAAGTTATAACTAGGATTACAATCAACGGCTACATCAACTATAAGTACTTTGTGACAACGCCAACCTCACGGATCTCCAAACATCACCGTTGCAATACCATTCCTTCGATTCGCCTGCTGCTGTGTCGCTCGACAAGAAAATCTGTGCTAATTGTTAGTCAACTTCATCAATTCCAGACTGTTTGTAGTTATTCAGTTTGTGTTCAAATGAACTATAATATAACGCTTTCGTATAGACATATTACTACCGCCATATCAGGTGGCTTGTGTGAGTTGCGGTTTCTCTTTTCCCTCTTTTACAGTTTACATTACATATGTTTACATTTCACTCGGTCAACGGTATTGTTCTTCTCTCTTTTTTCCGAACTGTTCACACACGTTCGTTCATTTGGGAAACTCTGAACAGACGCATAATTTCGAGGCCGCATGTCGTACCGTTGTTTACCGGTCCGAATAATAGAAACGGCTAAAAGATGATCGTCGATGTGACTGGAATCGCTTGAATCCAAATCCGAACTGATCAAACGAAAACTGCAAAGTGATCATGGTCCTTCATCCGGACGGATCACAAGATAGAATTTCAGGCATAATTCCCGATTTCACGTCTTCATTCAAAACAAACTATACACTAGAATAATTCTTAACGGTTTCCACCTTACTGGTAGATAAATATGTTTGTACCTACATGCAAAGTGTGTGTGATGTACACAAACGCCGGTTCTTTTCCTACCACTTTTTTAATTGGTTCTGACCCTCGACAGCCCTTGTTTTGGAAACTGCACTTTCTTTGTTCAACGAGATAATCGTCAATATCTTAAAATTTGCCGACCATCAAACTCAACATCCTCTCAGAGGTTTGATAGAAAAAGTGAAAAAAGGATATGGAATATTCAATGTTTTACCACGATAATGTGACCTCTGACAAGGATGAATCGAGTTTGTTGGCCGTTTACATTGACGATGGTTTGGAATATTTTCATTAACGTACGATAATCGACGTCAGGATTATCCCCCAGTGAGTCCTCACGGTCTACCACACGGAACACTTCTGCACCGGGTTCATAGCCGAGCCAGCTGGACAGTTGAAGTCCGAAGCGAATTCAGGCATGTTCGACAATGGTCCGAGGACCCTGAATTGTCCCGGACTGTGGAAGCCCGTCGTTATGCGAAGCTTTATCGCTTCCGGTCTGTATTTACTGCACCAAGTGTTTGCGGCACTGATCCAGAACATTTGCTCCGGCGTGTATTTCAGACCGGGGAGCTTCGGCTCGGGGCCATTTCTCTTCACCCATTCCTTGTACGCGAGGTAAGCTTCTTTGATGCCACCATTGTCGGCAATGTTCTCGCCTTGCGTATTGATTCCGTTCAACTGTGGGACAGACGTAGGTTTAGAACATGTCGCAAAGAATAATTGACGCTGAACAGATCAGCGAAAGACTCACGTTCAGACCAACAGACTCCACGGTGTAATTGCCGTACTGGTAGATGATGCACTCCGCCTTCTTCAGGTACTTCTCTTTCGTCTCTGGAGCCCACCAGTCTACCAGATTTCCTTCCTTGTCAAATTGTCTGCCCTGGTCGTCGAACCCGTGAGTGATTTCGTGACCAATGACGAAGCCGATCGCACCGTAGTTCATGTACCGTGGACGTTCGTTGCTGAAGAACGTTCCCTGCAGTATACCGGCTGGGAATTCTACACGAAAACAAGAATTGTGTTTAGACAGTGAATACTTCTACGATTATTATAATCAACGGCCGATGTACTCACGAATACTGTTCTCGATCGACGAGTAGAAGGCGTTCACTACCGCTGGACGACCGTGACTGATCCAGTCGGTCTTGTTGACGGGCTTCCTAAGTTTTTCGAACGAATACTCCGTCCCGAAGAGGGTCAAGTTCAAAATACTTCCGACATAGTCGTTGGGGTCGAGTTCGAGTTTGCTGTAGAACTCTTCGAGCTTGTTATCGTCGAGAAGTTCATCGGGGTAAGCGATGTGGCTGGACATGGATGCCGCCTTCTCCAACGCGCTCTTTCTGGTATCGTCATCCATCCAATCGACCTGAAACAATGGATTCGCGAGCTCAGAACATGTTCGAGTCAGACAAATCGATGCAATCACTTCCGCGACGAACCTTCTGCAGGATCTTTCCGAACTCTGCCCTGATGTCCGCCACCATTTCAACCGCGTTCTTCTTGGCCTCTTCCTTGAAGTATTTTCTGACGTAAAGAGCCCCGGTACTGATCGACAAGCTTCCAGCAACGATGTCGATACACTCCTTCCACCTGGCCTCTCGTTCCGTTTTGCCACTGAGCGCCGTGGCGTAGTCCAACTGTCTCTTCCTGATGTCTTCGGTCAGGTAGCTCACCGAGGCTCCGGCAGCTCTCCACATGGCGTAATTGGCTTGAACCCTCTTAGGGGTGGCCTTCAGTAATGCGTCAAGGTCGCGGAGGAAGCTGCGCACATTGACAATGACAACTTCGTCGTCTGTGACTTGTACATCTGGGGTCAACAGAGTGTTAATGTATTTTCCCCAGGGGTCGGGGATGGGGAACTCCTTGTCCAGCTCTGCCACAGTCATGGGGTTGTAGAGGAGAGTAGCATTTCGTCGTTTCTCATTGGGCAATGAAATCTGAAAGCAGAATTCGGTGTTAATAGAACGTTGCTTTCGGCGAACAGTCTTCAGGTAACTCACGTTTGCGAGCGCGATCTCAAAATCTAGAGACTCCGCGAGTTCCTTAGTCGCCCTTGCCCTATCGGCTCCGAGGATCACCGCGATGTCAACCATGTACTCGTAGTAGGCCTTGACGATCTTGTCCTCCAAACCTTTGGAGAGATATTCACGGGACAGACCGAGAGAGGCTTGGTCCAGCTGTGGATATGAAGGACTTTAATGTCATGTTCAACACGAGGTTCCAACTTGGTGTCAAGTTTAACCCACGTCAATGATACGCTTCGTGCTGTTCTTCAAGTCGACGCCGATGCTGAAGTCGATAAAGTAGTCGACCGAGTACCCGAGCTTTCGGAACCTGTAGACGCTCTCGACCCAGGAGAACTGATCCTCCTTCCAGTTATCTCCTTCGAGTACTGGCCACGTTCCGAGTTGTCTGAGGATCTTGTGGAGCGGTTCCAATCCCGCTTTTTCAATAGCAGCTGTAAAAAAATCAATCGTGAGTTTCTGTCGAGTTGCGAACCAGCTGGATACCATCGTGACTCTTACTTTTGTTCATACAGGCCTTGTACAAGTTCTTCGCAAGGGTAAACGGCTTCCGCTCGTCGTCTCTGCTCGGTTCTTCGATGCTCGCTCTGAGCTGTTCCTGGAGTTTGTCGCTGATCACTGAGAAGGTATTGACGCTAGTTTTGTCGTCAGGGATGGTGGTGGCTTTTTCAAACCCGCCGCACGCGAAATCGTAGAAATTATCGCACGGTTCCACGTCGGGGTTCATGTTCTCCAACACCTTAGAGGCTGGAAGGATACAACCGAACGTTATCGACTATCCCCAACATGAGAATTCTCTGACAAGCAAGTAACTCACCTGTGTGAACGCAGCCAGTGTCGAAACATATATCCTCGTTCTTGTCGTCTCCTCTATTACCGGTGTTGACGGTTTTCGTCTGGCCAAATCCGAGGGCTGCTGTTGCTGTGGACGACAGCATCTCGCTATTAGACGCCACTGTTAAGGTGCCGGTGCAGAAGCAAACAAAAAGTGCATGGCGAGCGTTAGACATGAGAATTTTGCGTTCAGTCAAATTGAGATAATGCATCTTTGGAGATTCGAGGCTAACATGCGAACTAGTTTTTTGGGAATGAGAAAAAAGTTTTTACGCTGCCTCAAGACTCTGGTATCTCATGCAGCACCGATGTTCGAGCAAATGAGGAACTGGTTTCCAAATTCCAATAGGAGTTTTAATATTTCCTCATAGTTTAAACGAGTTGAACGCGATTGGGCCACGTGCATTTCCGATAGGTTTGTATTCGAGGCAACCGATTTATAGAGTGGATGAGAAATAGCATAACTGCGTCAGAGAGCTTGTACGTGCGTCACGATTCAATATCCCACGGAGCACTCCTAGTTCTTATAATGATCTTTGCCATGGATCTATTGCATGATAATGTTCACCTTGACCTCGTATACATATAGGAGTGAACCGCGCCTGGCGACAGAAGTTTATCCTCCAAACCCCGGGGTGGAAGAGAATAATAAATTATACTTTAATGTTAGATCGAAAGTTTCTGTGTTCACTCATATTTGCCGAACATACCCAGCGATAGAGGCAGGCGGCACCAATTATCTGTCAAAATACCGCAAGGCGCGGCCGGCAGTTAGTAAAGTAAACCCTTAGTCAATCTATATTTTCCGGTTTCGATCCAATTTCAAGGATCGGTAACTGTAACGGAGAAACCGTATCGATTATGCAATTGGAACGCTTACCAAAGTGCGCTATCAAACGTTTAGAAAAACCCGACTGACCCAAGGCCATTGAAATTCACCATTTTATTGTTCACAGTTTTAACGAGTTTTGAGAAATAATTTTACCGGTAATTGTCGCTGATTATCAATTCCGTCCAGACACACATGCAAAGCCATGGTAATCGAGTCTAGAAGCAATAAAAAGCGGACGAACATCGGGGAGTCTAGTCACGACTGGGCGAAGCCTTGAATTATCATTCTAGCACTAAATTACCGATCCCAAACAATCGGCAGTTATTTCTCCTCGAATTGGTAGCGATAAAGCGGCACAACCGGAGAAACTCACCTGAATTCGATACGTCACACGGCCCCGTGGCCGTGGCTACCACCGCGAGCCCTATGGCGAGGGCCACACAGAGGAGGACGCCGGTCACGGCGACGATGGTCAGTCCTCGTTCCATAGCGGAGCGCCGCTTCCACCATGTCGGATTTCTGGAATGAAGAGAAAATAAGGGAATTTATTCACTACTGCAAGACGGCAGCACTATAAAGTTCATGGGGCAATTTGACGCGATGCAAAACCAGCGGGATGCAAATGGGCTGTAAAACGGTAATGGCTTGTTACAGAAATCGATACCGTTCTGCAGTACGCACGTCCCGCGCCTGCCTTACGTTATATTATTGTTAACGGGTCAGCGATAAGATGATAAAACAAGCTGTAATAAGGCAACACCGCGCGGTGCATAATATCCACGAAATTACTCTCAGGTCTGATGTTCTCGATCAGAATCTACGATGCGATTCTCAGGAACACAAAAAGCAGGATCGAGTTCAACTTCCGTTCCCTGATGCAGAAAAGGGAAGATAACCTTTTTCACAATTTTTTATCACCAATGAGAACTAAGATGCAACTGAGACTTTTGAGACGACATTTCTTTATCAAACTCAACGGTCATTCCAAGACTTGCTTTTGGGTTCCAAGAAGTAAGAATTACAAACGGTCCAAAACCAGAAGAGTGGGAGCTCGACCAAAAGTTTTTGGTTTTGAATGTTTTGTTCTCACTTGATATTATAGGACCAGAAAACGAGCATTTGGACAGCCAGCTCCAGTTCTATTGAGTGAACTTATCAGTTGCAGGTGCGTATACGATCCCCTCAACGCCAATTACTGATTTGACGGTTAGTCAAAATTGTTCTAATGTGCCATAAATATGTATGTAGCTGTTACACGGTTTCGCTGAAAGGAAATTACGGGTTTCCAAAGCAATCCGAAGTTAGATAATGAGAGCCTCGCGCGAACGAACAGCTCCGGCACATATGGCTGCGCTTCGATAAGATTGTGTGATTAACTTCCGAAATAACCGTCGCGTGGTCGCAATGTGGTTTCGAAACAATGGTTACATTATGTAATCGCTGCAGAACGCAGGATAAATTTTCACTCATATCAGAGAGTATAAACTTCCGCACTCAGAGTTAAGCGGTTTTCTCTTATTTTAAAGTATTTTATTACCGAGTCTGATTACAAAACGTCGCTAACGTACGCGGCACTTTCCTCTTCGATATTTGACCGTCTCATCGCGCATCGGAGATAACTAATTATCAGGAAGTTATCCTATTGGCCGAGAGAATGACGGTGAGTAGACTGTAAAAATTTGTTGGCTCGAAACACAGTACAATCAGACGAGCCTGACAAATTGACAAATTGACCAATTAGTTGAAGTTACGTTTACTTCTCTTGGTCGAAAACGAGATTTGATCCGTTTCATTTAGACTAATTCACAGTCAACTGCTTCCGTTCCGACTGGTCCGATTTCAATCAAGCCGCAGTCTACACGGATGGATGAATCATTCACTCGTTTATGTTCTCAAGATGACGAAAAACGAGAAAAGAAATGATAATTGCGATGTCAATTTTTATCTCAAGATGATAATTTAAAGTTTCATCAGTCTACTTGTGTCTAATAAACATCATCAGACCTGGAGGCCTAATGTCGAACGGCCGCAACACGACATTTATATTGCAATAAGAGTCGCGTGCGCCACAAGGCGACACCTACTGTACTTTGTACACAGTGGGAAACCGCATGGCATACTAATACGCCTGGTCCCACGTGTCCTTCTGTGTTTGTGTTTGCCCGCAATTGAGCTCACGATTCAGTGCAACCACAGACACATTATGCCACAGCACGATGCGCGTCCGGGTCTTCCGGAACCGACGCTCTCAGAAAATTTCCCAGGATTGGAGGGTTTTATGGACTGGTCAAGAGACAGAAACACTAAACTTGTCCCCTTTTTTATGGTGGAAGGCAAAGTCATGAATGTCTGAAGCAAACTGTGTTACTGGTCAATCTACGGTGCAAATGCAGACTTGATTTATTTTTCACGATCTTTCCGCACGACTCGACGTGAGAAAAATATGCGATGATGAACGAATCGTGATATTTGTTAACAGAAAGGGTTTATCGTCAGAAGATATTCAAGCAGTTCTACGACGTAGCGTTTCTACACAGAGGTTCATAACCATTTAAAAGCCGTAAGCACCGGTTGACTTTCTAATACAAGATCCAAGAGCTGGCCTGTGGAGGTCAACAGACTCACTCCGCATAGCCATATCCATGGTGGGCACTGCAGGCATAACTTTGTCATTGTCACTGTGCAGTCAGCTGCGCTTTGTTATTCCACCAAAAGTAATTCGTCATCCTCGATAGTTGATTCGAGACTCGAATCTAAGTCGTCATTCTCGTCTTTCTAAATGGATCTTCGCTCCCAACCCCTGAGGCTGAAGTTGGTACAAAATAGAATACCGAAAATACTAGAAGCATCGAAAGCACTTTCTGTGTCATTATTAATAAATCAATCGACAGTTATTTTCAAGATTGTTCGGTGGTGAAACGAAGGTCGGTCATTTGTTTTCCACCCGTCGTGGATCATCGAGTTTCAAGGACACATGGAACATTTCCTAACAATAAATATAAATTAATTTGTGGTCACATTACTTAATTGTTACACTCGATCTCTGCTAGACTTCGTGAACACGTCTTAACCGATGAGCACTTCAAGTTATAATCAACAGAGATGCGAAAATTATATTTAGCGAACGGATACGTTGGCAGACCTTGAACAGTACATTTGGAAGATCAGATACTCGAGTGTGCGGGGAACGATCACTCTCCAAACTTCTTTGATGATCGAGCATTGCAAATCTCGTCATATATGATCTGGCGTTTTAACATTACTGATTGTGAGCTAAATTGGTTGACGAAACTCAGACTTTCCATGATCAAGCAGCAGCAAAAATTCCTGGTACAAACGTACCATTTATATTTAGTCATTTGTAACTTTCGAAAAATTTCAATTATTTATATTATTACCCATGATTATGTATGTATGTGTGCTGGATCACTGACAAACGCGGCATGCATACGTGCTCCAAGATTTCAGAGCCGGTAAAGCGATTTCAAACATCGTAGCTAATACAGTATGTCGAATGAAATAGAAAACCGGAGAAGAAAAAGCACTTTTTGCCACTTCATTGAGCAACGTTTCACTTTCCAAAGAACCGTAACAGTCTGTACTGATTTGCTAATCGCCTTCGACAACGGACAAAACAGTTAACTGGATGAATGTTATAGAAGCCAAATAGGTTCTATATGAAATTTCGAGTACCCTGTGGCTGATTTTCAGTATTTTTCAACCATTTTCGGTCTCAGAAGCATCTTCAAGATTCTTATAGAAGAATATGAGAGTAAAAATGTATGAGAATCAAGTATATCTTTTGTTCCGAGTCACTAACATGTACGGAACTTGTGAAATACTCTCAATAATCAACAGTCTGAATCGTCACGCAATGAGAATCGAAGCGAATTGAAACGTGAAATTATGAAACCCACAGAGTATTTGAGAAGAAATGATCGAATAACCGATGGAGTATTTTTCTTACCAACGCCAACGCATCCACGCACATTACCAAGTGTGTTTGGTACAACGGATCGAAATAATTGAAGTGTACTATTTCCTTCAGGTTAAAAGTAGCAATTGCGAAAATTATAGGCTAGTGTCTGAATTTCAGTGTTTTATGGCCGATATCCCTGGGCACGGGTGTCGTCATAACTCTGTTACTTCGACACGTCGTGTGAGCTAGAATTTTTGTTCAATCTGAAAAAGTAGAAAGACGACCATGGACGACATTATGGACCGAGTGGCATCGTTGAGAATTTTTCAACTCAAGATTATGGCGTGTCATCGGCATCGAAGATAGCCGTAAAAAATTGATCACATTTTAACCCAGCCCTCGGAAAGGTGGAAAACTTTGGCCGAAGGAGGCCCAGGAATTGGCTCAATTTAGCGGTGTTTACCCTCGTCGAGGAGTCTGGGTTGGATATCGAAATTGGCTTCCAGCGATGGAACAAATTTCGCGCCCGAATGCCAACGAGCTAGCAGATCCACATTATGCTCGCATGTCCGCGCTCCATACCCTCAGAAAAAATTAACGATTAAATTTAGCTGTAAACGGTTTCTGATCGAGTTTAGTTACATCTGCATGGTCAATTAGTCCGCGATCGACATCGAGGACACCCGATATTAAACGAGCAGTATATGCTCCGAAGGATAATTGTCTTTTCAATTAATCGACCCTTCCGAACCGCGGAGGCAATTCTCGATCTTGTAACAGTTATTTGAGGATTAATTTACTCGGGAGCATGAAGATGAGCCACCCCAACGCTCATTACGCCCCTGTCAAGAAGGCTGCGTTATACCCAAGAAATTTATACGTCTCATAGAGGCTGATTACTGTGGGGGTCGACAGTCGTCACATCAGTCTCACAGTTTCGAAACTCATATATATTCCAGACGAAACGTAATTTCTGTTTCGTTAAGTGGATCGAGACTGGTCGGGGTTCGATAACAACAGTGTTGACTCCGAATTCCTGTTTTTCAAATTTGAACAAAAACAAAATACTCGTCATCGGACTATAAGAAACGAAAGGGAACCGACGTCTCTGGTCAATTAAGGAGGAAGTAGTGTCTGCGGAAATCGAAACGCTCGGTGACATTTCTTTCTGTTGAGTATTTGTACCTAATCGCGTGATTATAAGTGACTGTCGGTGGCCGCGGTGAAAGTTGTCTGGGAGAAGGAAGCTGTGTTTAATTCCGATTTAGAAAACTTTAATTTGTAAGTCTGATGGAGCTAGTCTCGTAATACTAGTCGCGTTTCCGTTCAGCACAGAAGTCGATAAAATTTCTGCACCGGTTTAAGCCTTGCAATGGCAACACCTTAGTTGCATAATCACGTCGGATTTACGTTCGAGTCAAAAGGCTCCGAATCCAGGTAAAGTTTGAGTTTCTCATTCCTGGTGTGAAATGGTCGATTCACTGTAAAATCATTTCAAGATCTCTCTTAATGAGAGTCTCAAAGTATGTCCTTGCAGGTTTATCGACTGCAGCCTTGTGGTTCATATCGTGTACCTGATTGTCAGCTCGTGTTGCATCGAGGAAGAGACGATCGTCGAGTGAAGATGATAATTTTACGATGCGGTTGGATCTTGTTACACAATCTCGGAGCTTACTATCAGCCGAGAAGAGAGACGCGGGTGAATTGAGTCTCGCTTTTTTTTTTAATCTTGTACAGTTACGATCATCGTCGAAGGACGACCCGTATTTGACTGCACAAGGTTCCTAAGCGCTGGATCGTTCACCGTAATTGTTTGAATAATTCAAGAGTTGCATCGAGTTGAAGTTTTTTCTCTCGAATCGGATAACAATTAGTTGAGTTTACGCTTGTTGCTTTGATCCCTGAGAATAGTCTTGCAGCTCTCACGGCCTTTTCGGTGTTAATTGGTTATTCCGAGTATTGAGCACGAGCATACGTATAAACAACGATACACGATGAGGTTGTCTGGATATTGGCACAGTAAACATTGTCGGAATAATAATTCGATGCAAATACGCAATCAATTCACAGATTCGACGCATAAATTACACACCTGGCACCCAGAGATAGGGTGCAGCGGGATCCAGTGTTTCACAATCATATCAATATTGTCCAGAACCGGTGTGCTAAATGACTAATGCCCTCGAAACCGCGAGGATACACTTCAGACAAAATAAACAGTCGATTTCGATTGGATCTGCATTTTCGTTAAAACAATGTTTTCACAATTCCCCCCCAAGGTCTAGCAGCATTCTCAACTAATTAATCGATTTATTTTGACGTATCAGTAATACTTAGGCGGTCGTAAATCACAAGGAAATAAAACTAGAAACTGATCATAAGCCAAGACCGGTCAGAAAATTAACTCGCTTATTGACGATATTATCTACGCTCTTTTATACCTATAGGCAACCGGAATCGACCACTAAAGTAATAGATAAACAAGGATTAGGTACCACGGATGTTTTCGTCTTATGTTTGAGGATAGCCATATGTAAACAGCGCAAAGTCATTCGAGACCACTGACCCTTCCTCGTAAAACTGTCTTCCCATATCAATGTGTACGAATATCCGTCCAAGTACCTAAATAACATGCGGTAGATGTCGATTCGTTTTTTTATTATCTGCTACTTGACTCGTAATTGCAATGTGAGGAGAAGCAGTCTAGGTGATTCCATATCGAAAGTTAGAAATACGATTTTTCGCATTTAGAGTCAATCCGATCCATTATGTATTCGTATTTTGTCAGGGTTAGAGTTCATTTTCGAGGTTGAGATTAGGAACACGTTGGCCAAAAATGGTGCAATAAAAATGTCCGTGGCCACCAATTTGGATCGCAGACTGTGACTGTGACAGACCAAATTTTATTGGTGTTATCATATACTTCAAGAAAAAAGAATATAGATCACCACAGCCGGGTCTTTGACAGACCAAAAATGGCACTTTTGTCTCCACAGATATCGGTCAAAATACCTTTCAACTCCTTTTTTTCAACTGATCGTGAGAGTAACGTTTCGCAGATTCAATGTGAGAATATTATAACGAAAAGATAAACAACTGCAGCGTTGGCGGATACTAAATCTAACCGAACCGGTCAAATTAGACAAAATCGAAACAACGCTACCGCGAGTCACCTCGATGGTGTGTCAATCTTGTTTAGACAGTGTGTCAATAAACAGTTTAACACCTTTTATAGACCTACCGTGGAATTTTTCGTCTGGGTTAATATAATGCGAATTTGTGAACATGTATTTTCCCAAAGAAGACCGAAGATATACATTATTTGTTTACCGATTACTCGACGATTGACCGTGACGTAAGAAGAACAAATATTCACAAATAAAACCGCAAACGTTTTGCTATTTTTCTTCAGTTTCGAATTTGAAATTTCGACTCATTCGTTCTCTGAGTCTAATTAAACTCCGGAGGGGAGTCCCGATCTGCAGCCCCTGAACTCTTGTAAATTTCTTTCCGCAATTCCTTCTTTACCGATAAATAGGCCGCTGTAATTAGGAACAATTTAATTTTCCAACTTTAACGATAAAGGACTGAGATGTGTTAGGTCAGGATACGCCACCCGTGGCTTACGCTGATTCTTATCACGGTCTTTCCGCCGTTTCACTGTGACTTACCGTCACTGAGAGAAAAAATTCGTTGGATTGACTAAATGTAGCGTTTACGGGTGGCGAAATGAATATTTATTTGTGGCAATTGAATATATGTTCATCGAAAAAAAATTTCAAAAAATCTGTTGGATCAAACAAACATTTTGTTCGACGAACTGCCATTTTTGAAATTTTTCTCTAAGTGGTTGAATCACGGGATAAAATACTGATAATTATTATTCGATGGATGATTCGATGGATTTAACAATATTTACACTCTTCGAGGTTCCCGGATCGATGAAAATCATATAATTTGGTATTGAGCTCGCGTTAGCGAGCAAATAATAGAACGACTAGCCAGGCGACAGGTGCGAGCGTAGATAATAAATATTGGAAACGATTCAGAATAGAAACATATAAATCACTGTACAAAAGCTTCTATAATCCGAGTGTGCGAGATGAGCTTAGAGAACGTGACCCATCTTCGCAACTTTTTATCGTACTACCGTCGTACTTCAAGTCCTGGTATCGAAAAACGTATTTCGAGGTTCTTTGACTTACAGTATCAGAAAACGAGCATAAATAATTCAGAATACGGAGGAACGAAGAAGCAAGTTCAACATGTATCAAAAGATTTCCTCGTTCGTCGACTACTTCTTTGTTCATAGATCCTGACATGACAAGCGGAAAATTGTGATCAAAGGTCGAACGATAATTGGAAAGGCCAGGCTGTGAAGTTGTGTCAACAGGAGATATTAGACACTCGGTGCTAGTTGGAAGCTAACAACTTTGCACCGTGCGATATCCTCGTCCTTATTTCGTAAGTGACGCAGGATTTCGCACGTGCAAGAGAGAAAAATGTCAGACTCCTGGTGTTAAACTCACTTTATAACAGTTTGCTTCATACTGGTGGTCATTCTGCCTCTGCACTAGCACATAACACAAGCACTGTCCAAGCGGGCGAGTCTGAAGCCGGTCAACAAATTTCAAAAACGGTCCAAAATCGTGTCGTACCGGAACGGTAGGGGTCTTCGGCTCTTCGGTTCGCGCGGTTGTCCACCGTGGATGGGATTGGACTCTGACTACCGGACTGGCCCAGCGCGCGCACTTCGCCTTCTATATAAACTGACTCCCTCTCACTACCCCGTGGCCCTCTCACTAGCTCCGTCTTTCTCTTCCTCTCCCTCTCCCTCTCCCTCTTTCGCATTCTCCTTATGCTTGACACCCACTTCTTGGGCTTTTAAGCTGCGGACTGTTCGCCGGCCCATGTCGAACCCCGAAAAGTGGAAATCGGAGTCGACGCTTTCCGAAATGGATCACGAACGTTCCACCCCGGAGGACTCTTCGTAAAGTTCATTTCGCCAAGGAGCGAGAAGAAATTTCTACGACATCGACATCGAGCCTGACATTTGAGTTTCTGGCTCCTCGGAAAGTCCAACGACCGTAACCGGCCAGACGCTGCGGAATTGCTTCTGTTCGGTGTGGGAACGACCCATTGTCTTCCGATGGGCGTGAGAATTACCATGCGATTCCACGCCCGAAGACCTTGGACGAGTGACTACTTTCTACAGGATAATCGATTCGAGCACATATCGAATATCTGTTGCGACAAATTTGTTTACGAAAAGAATAACTGGAATTTCAACACTGTACCATCACCGGCTGGTACTGCTCTTTCATTTTTATCAGCAAATGTGAGAAAACACGTTCCATCGACCACCGACCACGACTCGTCACGTCCTGACGGCAGAAAAAATTCAAACACAATCGCGGAAATTAGTCGATTTGCGGCTTTTGACGAATGACACATGTCATTAGCGGTGATAAATCCCACTGTCGATTCCTCTTCCATTAATTATGGCTAACCGCAAAACCATACATTTACATCATGTGTCCTCGACGTTATCCCGAAGTCAGGAATGACGATTTTCCTTTCAACTTCCTGTTTCGTTGTTTTCAGAGAAAAATAGTATATTGTGTGACAAGTGCGGAAAGAAGGCGATATCCGATGAGTGTGAAGTTTGCAACACGAGCGAAGGCGAGCAGCCAGCATTCATACGAGTCTAGTGTCGTTCACGCACGAGCCGCAGGCGAGTGCGGGATGACACGAGACGAGTGTGAATGCTGTGCGAGCCGAGCGAGTGATTCAAACTTCACACGAGGCAGATGTCGCCTATCCGCACTCATCGCACACCATATTTTTTATAATTCCTGCGGGAAAGCTTGATTTGAGATGCAGACGAATGATATCTGACAGCTGAGCAAATGGCCGACCATAACCAACCCGAAGTTAGGCAATAATCTAGGTTGACACATCGCTGCCGCCTGGGGGCGCCACTTCGCGGACGCTTGGACGTCGCCACCGACCGATGGCGCTACTGAACGACTGACTTATTTCAAAGTGCGCGTGCGTGATAATGAAGAAACGTAGATTGCTTGAAGTGCGCATGCCTGTTTGTGAAATAATGACGATAATGCACGATGTGCGCATGCCTGTTAGTGAAATAATGACGATAATGCACGATGTGCGCCTGCGCGATAGTGCAGAAATATTACGTTTTTTCACTCATCTGAAAAGGGGCCCTTTCCAAACCAGACACAGGCATCGAAAATCAAGCTTTCCACGCAGGTGTTATAAAAAAGAAGTTATTGTAATCACTTCAAGAGTGAAAAGTTCAGTTTTGACTGGATCTCCACGTTTTGAGGTTATGTATCTAGTATAGATCAAATTTTCGGCGGGACGATATCTCGAGACCGACCCTACTGCAAATTTCCAGGTGGGAAATCCATGTGGAAATCCTATGTATATCTACATGGTTTCCCATCGGAATTTCGAACTGGGAATCTATGGGATTCCATGGGTTCCTATGTACATCTACATGGTTTCCCATCGGAATTTCGAACTGGGAATCTATGTGATTCCATGGGTTCCTATGCACAACTACATGGTTTCCCATCGGAATTTCGAACTGGGAATCTATGAGATTCCATGGGTTCCCATGTATATTGAATGTGGATTCCTATGTGTACTGAAAATATCCAGGTGGAAAACCATTCAGAATATCACATGGATTTCCCTAGTGGTTCAGTCCGGATTCCTATGTAGATACCTATAGATTCCTATAGGGCGTTATTTGTGCATTTACAGAAAAAAAAGTCACTCCCAGTCGGGGATTTGAACCCAAGACCCTCATTTCCGTAGACTATTACCTTACCACTGAGCTATCGAGCTACTTGAATATCCCTGGATATTCCACAAACATGTTGAATCGTCAATGACGGACACTTGAAATAAAATAAAACATACCTATGTGGATAGTTCATGGATTGTTATGGCAATCCTGTAGAAATTCCATGTGTCATCCAGTGGATTTCCTATGATGGTTTCCATGAATTTCCATTGAAAATCAATGCAAGATATACTATGCTATTCCTATGTAAAACCATGTATTCCCATGGAACATCCACAAGAATCTACTCCAAATCTACCTGGACATCCATAGATTCTTCCACATGGATTCCAAGAAGGAAAATCTATGGGTGGACATGGGATTAGTATATTATTTCCACCAGGATTTCTATAGTACGACCACAATTCATCCAGTGGATTTCCTATGAAGGTTTCGATGAATTTCCATGGAAAATCAATGAAAGGTATACTATGCTATTCCTATGTAAAACCATGTATTTCCATGGAACATCCACAAGAATCCACTCCAAAATTACCTGGATATCCATAGAATCTATCACATGGATTTCAAGAAGGGAAATCTATGGGCTGACATGAGATTAATATATAATTTCCACCAGAATTTCTATAGCACGGCCATGAGTCATCCATATGGATTCCCCATGATTCTGTACGTTCTATGGTTTCTACATAGGTTTCCATCGTTTCCATGGAAATCCATTGACATTTCTATGGATTTCCACCTGGAAATTTTCAGTAGGGGAGGAAGCGGATTTCGATCAAATTCGGCCTAATCGACGCGGTTTTTCGAAACTTAGAACTGATTAGATTTTGGCTTCGATCGGTTCATTACTTTTCGAATTATTCAAAGAACGAAATTCTAAAAAATTCCAATAAAAATGACGATATCTAGAGATCGGATCGATGGATTTGAATAAAATATGGCACCCTATGGTTTTTTGGATCACTGATCACGAATCTGAAGTCAGTTTTACAAAATTTCAATCTTGCACATTAGATATGCTTCAAGAAAACCAAAAACATTTCGTTTTTGATGAAAATTGGTACTCGAACGTTTTTTGGGTCACTGAACACGAATCTGAAGTCAGATTTGAAAAATTCAAAATGACGAATCCAATTTGCTGGAAAAAATACTAAAAACATTTCAAACCTCATAACTACTAAACCTCGAATGTAAGGTCAGATTCGCAAAATGCAAAATAGCTGGAAATAAAATAAATAACGGGAAGTTCGATGGCTGGTTCATAGTCAGCCCAAACCCGCTTATTTCCGTTGGAACCCTGCCGACGATAGGGAAAAATGGGTCAGGAAGACGTTTGTTTATTCGTCATGTTCCATGTTGTTGTGTTCGTCAGAACGCTTGATTTTTCTGCAAAAACGGCGAGGACACGCGCGTGTATCCGTGTTTTACGAGTGTCACACACAATACGCTTGGTAATTGAGCAATTATGATATCATACCAACGGAAACTGGCCGATCCGCCTTACCTCGTTGCCGAGAGTCGGACTGGAATTTAAACCTCCCAGTTAATCTGGACAAATATCCAACGTTTCCGCAATTCATTGCTCCCGAGAATAATTATCAGCTCTTCCTACACACGCGACTTCCTTCGGCGCCTATTCGACTGACTATAAACTGTAAAGTCGTCGCGAATGCTCAGACCCCAGCAATTATTCCGCGTGCGTAAACTTCAATGACGAACGTTACAATTTTATCGTACGTCGAGTAAACTCTGAGTCAAGGTGAGTAAAATGTCATTCTCGAGCCGTGATCGCGTGTAGGTATGTCAAGATTATTGGCTGTTTGCTCCGAGCCTAAGCGGCTTTTATCCACTTTGTCGAGCATCTCGAGGTTTTTGCTCAAATGAAAAACGCAGATCGGACCGGATATCAGAACTCGGCTATCTATCGCTACATTTGACTCCCAATCCCGTCGGTTTGTTCGTATGAATTGGCTGTTCTGGATTAGCGAATCGTACTGCACGGATCTTACGTAATTGCGTTGGAAAAATATCCCGAGTTAAATTGGTCACGCTAATACGGTAGGAGATTAATTGCCTGAAATTGCGTCCAAAGTCTTCCGTTAGATACTTATCGTGGTCGGGCGTGCGTGACCGCGTACGTCGACAAAACCGGGCTGCGTAAGTCCCCGTTGGGCCTAATTCTTCGGCAAACTTTACTGTAATAGGAAATCAATGATGTTCTCCGAGACCGTCGTGAATCGTCCCAAAGAAGGAATCATCGTCTCTGCAATTGTCGTTGATCATCAACGTGATTATCCAATCAATGATACGCATCGAATGACGCAGATCCTGAAGGTTTGAAGAAGCTTGCGCCATAATTTCGTAGCCGGAATCACTAACGCGTATCAACAGCTACGTCTAATCGAGTTTGGAAGAGACGACGATCCCCGTCTTATGACCGTCTCGAAGCCTGGAGCGGAAAACGGTAAAATTGAAGATACCATGCAGGCATTATATTAGTGTGGCGTTTGATGCAATTCGACTCGACCCGATAAGACGCACTCTTCGGGAATGAGTGGAGGACCTCGACTTGGCCGAGAGCGAATATTTTTGGGAACACTGTTGAAAATATCTTGAAATTTCTTGTACAAACGGTAATGAAATTCACACATTTTTTGGTTGTTCGGAATTGATCTGCATATCTTCGCTCACCTAGGAGTCGATAGTCGCGACGATTTATCGGAGAATCGGATACCCGCCGCATTCCGTAGCTCAGGTAGGCAGGTTGAATAAAATTACAGGATTTCTGACGTTGGTATAGACATGATTCTCCTGCAGGCTAGCGCATATCATAGGTGTGGCCGTCGTTTGAAACATGTGGCTAATCATTATCCGGATTATCCCGTTAGTCTCTAGGCAGGCTGGCACTCGATCCAGGCCGACTGGGACTCGAGCTTATCGATGATCGTTCATCTGCCTCGGACCATTATCTTCTTTTTTATTTTTAGCATTTTCGTTCTTCGGCAGCAGGCGAGAATATTGAAAAAGTTGAATTTCAAGATACCAAAAGTACGTGTTAATTGCTTCACATACAATTCCATGAAACTTGATACAGAAATTTCTACCACTGTAATGATCTCCTGTTTTCGAATGCGAAAGCTAGGATTATGACCGCCCGGAATGAGTCTTATAGATATTCGTTTATTTCCTGTAGTCTGATTCTCTGACCCAAAAACCCACTTCACTTGCAGTATCTTTATTTTCAGTCCCGATCTTATTCACAATCAATCAAACCAACGACTATATCGAGTCAAGAAGTCCGGTGACCTGGAGGATACATGAAAGCCTCGATCTTTTTCCTTTTTGTTTCTTGCTCGACGGACCATTTATTAGACATTCATTCGGCGGGCTTTTATCCGTCCAAAGAGATAACACTCGTCATGATACGTCGATCGTTTACTTGTCGAATGACGATGAACCGTTTGTTCGAAAGTCGTACAAAGAAAAAAAAGAACGTGTCCTGACATTAGAATCGAATAAATTAATGGACGTAATAGTTAATTGGTAGCGGACTGGAAACAGATGCTAAAAATCGTTGATTCTTTTTGCACTTGCGGATGGTGAGTAGGTCTAGTTTGCATATATACATCTGACTGACTGCAGCGGTGTAATTATGACGTAAAAATAAACCGAGACGCCAAATGTGAAAGGCTTGGGTAGGAAAGCCGTGTTCACAGTTAGGAAAACGGTACACGAAACTAATTGCGGAGCCGCATTGAATGACATTTCCGATTTTGACGTTATTGGCGAAATTCGTCGCGAAAAACAGCTCGTCTACAATCTAGCCGCTACGAAGACGGTGCGAACTGAATTCGAAACGACGCGATGATTCTTGGAGGTTAAATTATTCGGTTCGTGCCCCTCATTTTTGCTAGGCCAGTGCTTACGAAATTCGTACAAAGTCATACAACCGCTTGTCAACGATGCCGATTGGTTTTTTTTTCACTTGAAACAAGTAGCGCAGAATTTTCTAAATCTCAGAAAAACTGAAAGATGAATAATAAGTTCGAAATTTCAGGGATTTCGAAACTAGTCTTGATGAGAAGCAATGAAAATTTCAATTTTTTTGAGTCATTCCTCTAAAGCTGCAATAGCAAAAATCCTCCAATAGTGAAATGTCCTGTTCAACCAAATATTTTGTATCGACATAAATATCACGCACGAGTTGAAAAAAATCACGAATTCATGATTAGGTTATTAGGAATATCGACAGTCATTATTTATCTATTTAATATTCTACTATTTATATATTTAAATTCCAGGCGATAGAAAAGAGCATCGTATTTTTTTCTATCGCTTATTGCCCCGAAGAGAAAATCAAATCCGACTTATGATGCCTTGCTGGTCATGAATATTAATTAACGAAATTAGAGAATGGCGCCATAATGTGAGTCTACTTTTGCGAATGAATTAATCGATGGCACGGAAGGCTAGAATTCAGGATGTCAATAAAAAAAATGAAGAGTTATAGGAACGCTAACCGTCTCGGTCATCGGCCTCCGGCCCTATTCGCAACTGGTTCGCAAAATAAATTTCAGACAGTTTTTTTGGGTCAGGGTGTCAAGATCTGAACGGCTAAAAGAGTCCGTTTTCCTCTACAGTGCGCTGACCCAATCGCAATCGGTGGCTCTTTCGTCCGTTTGACAGCCGTTGAAAGAGTGCAACAATCGCACATTGACGAGCATATCAATTAATCACGGTGTCGTAGCGACAGGGAAAAAGTAGCGGACCCTGTCACGTCGAACCCTGTTACTTGTTAGCGAGTGAAAAGATCCGTTCTATTCAAGAGAATCGACAAAGGCTTGTAGAATTATCTTCAATTTAGGCAAAACTAATGACGCAAATGGTATCGAATGACTCCGACTAATCGTACTAACTAATCATACACAGCTGGTAAAATAGCCAAATCATAGGTGAAAATACGTCAAAACCACGCAAACGGAAGTACCTATAGATGTGAGCGGTATTATATTCCGATTGGTGAGTGTCCGGTGTTAATTTGCGTAATATATTTTCATCCACAATCGTATTGAGTTTTCAGCCTTAGGTGTTGCGCAACGTTCATTATTTATGTAAATAATATCGAGAGCTGGTCATGTGCCACCGTGACGAACGTTGCAACGATAATTGACCCATCCTGTCGTCGTTTAACGGCTGGAAGATAAATTGGTAACGAGAAGAAGATGCAGAGCTGAGACAACCGCGGATACACTCACATCGCAACCTGAAGATCTCAATCAAAATGCGGGATGAACAGTCACTGAGTGGGCTTCTGAGCATTGTTATACTAGATCAGGCGACGATAACAGTAATGAGCAATATCGTTACCGAGTGGCGTTATCATTTCTGTGGATCGGCCACGCTTATGATTATGATCCGATATGATGATGTATCGATGTATGGATGTTGCGAGAATGAGGGAGCGGATTTTGATCAAATTGGGCTCAATCGAAGCGGTTTTTCCAAACTTATAACTGATTAAATAAGATTGGTACAGGAACGTTTTTTGGGTCTCTCATGACGAATGTGAAGTCAGATCAGCAAAATTCAAAATCGTGGATCAAATTTGCTGCGAAAAACACTATAAACTATGCCAAATCTTACAAGAATTGATACTCGAAGGTTTTTTGAACCGCTGATCAAGAATCTGGGGTCTGATTTGCAGAATTAAAAATAGCTGAAACGGGAATAATAAATAACGGGAAGTTCAAAGGCTGGCTTATAGTCAGGCCAAACCCGCTTGTTCTATTTTCATATCAAGCAGAATGTAAGCAAATAAAAACGGGGATATTGTGAGGGGTCAAAAAGCTAACTCAGCAGCATCGTCGAAGAATTCTTTCTATTGCCTCTAATACTCGAAATTAGATCAGGGCGCAGTCAGATTGATTTGTTTGAATTGAACGTGATTGCTTCGGACCCCGCGGAGGGACGCGACGCGGAGAGTTCAACAAGTCAACGTTGCAATCGCTTCGCAATGGAGGATCTCGGTCACGGATCAAACGGCGCAAATTTGTCTCAAATCGATATTTTCTTATCTTAGATCTTCTGCGCATGTTTACAGACCACAGACATTGTACAGTTCTATAAAAAATCCGCGGCTTACCCATCGATGGTGGTCAGCTTGTACACCGTGTCGAACATATTCTTTCTCGCGAGGCCGAACACCCTGCGTTCATCAGGCTTCTTATCACCGACGCCGAAGTCATGAAACCGAAGAGTGCGAGCGTTGGAGAAGTCAGTCTGCTCGGTCTGCCTTACCGTGTTCATGGTCTTCTCGATTCTTACCGATGCTAATTTGTATTCTCAATCTAAAGAACGATAGAACGTCAAAAATACAGGAAACTCGGGTTATAACAGTTCTCGTTGTCAAGTTTCGTTGTTTATCGACTTTGAAACAAACGATTAGTCGACGAACCCGCGCATTCACCTTCACGTCTCTGTGATTATGGCTCGCGGCCAACTTCCGGAGGCATCATTGCGAAGGTTATCTTTTTTCCATTGTCATTCCTCATTGTCAGCGTAGAGTCACAAGAAGAAATTTCACACTGTGGGAATTATATTGGTATTCAGATTCCTTTCATTTGTTCATAAATCAACACGAAATTTGAATGAATCATTCCGTGGAATATCCTCCCGAGTCACCGTGCAGAAAATCAAGGATTACTTCCTGGACGTCACATATCCCACTTTTTGACGTCTAAATTTTGTCTCAACTCTCAAAGACGTCAATCAGAGTTGAATACAAGACTTAGACGTCAAAAAGTGGGATATTTGATGTTTAGACAACTTCTATAATACACAAGCTTACGTCGATGGGTGGGGCAATATGAGAGTCATTGATCTTCTCAGTCCGGAGGTTTTCGATAAATTATATGGATGGTATGGATGATGGGAGACACGTCCGAAATATTCATAGGTCTTTGATCGATCAGATATAGGATTACTTCCACCTCTAATGTTCACATGTTGACACACAAGCTTGTTTCTCCTCTTCTCTTAATCCGAATAATGCTACGCGATTTCATACCCTGTTATTCATCGTGGTTACTTAGAGACAGGCACAAAGACTGTCCTTAACGTGATTATAGCCTCGGATTTCGAGGCACGTATACAACGTACCTTGTAGGACGTCTCAGATGCGATGGACGAACGGACTCTGCATGCGTGAAGATCAATCGCTTTGTTCGATTGAAAAAAATGAATTTTTCCCCATGTGGGAGACAAAAGATGGCAAAAGATTCATTCCTGACGTTTATTTTTCTAAATAACAATCAGGGATTATTCGGTTTGCTCGAGTTTCCACACACGCGTCTATTGAAATTCGGTCGATGAATTCGAATGTATGTTAATCCGCATGGCATTTGCCAAGCCGCATTAATTATTCATCATCAGTTGCCAAATCATTTTATCGAATATTCGAACAACACAGATCGTGACCTTATGCTATTCTACGTTTTCGTACGCTGTTTACGCCGCTGTTCGGCGCTAGATACTCTTTGGAATACTATTATTATAGATATTCAACACAAGTGACGGTGTATACCGCACACGCGATATCGGCCTCCGCCAAATTCTAATTTTCATGCATTTTGGGTCAAGGCTTATAATTAATCTCTCTCGTGCTATTCATAATTCGCTCATTGTGACGACGATCGCAAATGATGCGGTCATTAATGATACCTACATAATATCTCAGATCTGGAGAGACCTAAATTTTGATGATCTTGTTAGAATTGAATTGATATTTCATCACAATTATGAGTCACATGTTAGTTAGAGAAGCTTTACAGCAATGAATATCTCGGGTTACGAGATGATTCGTTATTAAAACATGTCATTCAGAGATAAGAATCATTCTTATCACTTTTCAGAAACCTCGCTCCTCAGTTATTTGTTTTATACTCGATTAGTCGTTTCTCCGGATTTCGTTATGAAAGAGTGTGATAAGATTTCTCAAAACGCGTGGTAATTCATCATGTGCCGAGAATTCTCATTGATCAAATGAACAATATATCAATCAGTCAAACGTGACAAACAAAGAAGATTTCTTGAAGATTATACTGTTTTTGTATTACAGATTCTCAATGTTTTATTCAATATACGTATATGAAAGGATTTCGTGAGAATAGAAACGTTTATACACTTCCTCAATTCTATATTAAATCTTCCCGTGCTCACTGAATATGGTTTATCCAGATTATCCGGTTAATCCAGGTTGTAAAATTTAATCTATACCCACACGGATCCTCAACCCAAAGGTGTATGCTTCTCTTTACACACAGCAGACTAGATAACTTCAACTACTCATCAGTTTCTGTTAAAAATATTCACCTATTCCCATTTCAGGTGTGATCGCGTCGATACGATACCAGCAGTTGAGTAAGGGATTCCCCTTACCAGTAACGCTAGTTCGGTAGACGGCAGTGCTGCCATCTCTCGACGGACTACCGAGCCCCCTACACAACACACGCTGACCACTGCCGCTGGCGTTGCTCAAATACTCAGTCGCTAGAGCCTCAATTGAAGAGGATTGATACTCGAAAGAAAACAAACAAATAAACAAGCTAGGATGGCGAATAATCCGAACATAACGGATATGACGGAAGAAGATGCGGCGGATCTTCAGTTCCCGAAAGGTAATCAAGGCTCTCTTTATCCCTTGTAGGTGTAGTTTATCAGTTTAGGGAGCGTCGTTGAGAGACATAACCTAAAACCGCAGGAATGCTTTGATCAACAACTGTCAATAATTCCCGAAACCTAATCCACGCACGAAGTAACGATTTTCTTGCTTTCAGACTGTTCGTCGAGTTTTGCTAAAGAGTCGGAACCCGACGTCGAGCTCGAGGTTTTAGTCCTGAAGGAGGAAATCGTTACTTCGGACCCTGCGTGTTGCGCGTGTAAATCGACACTGTCGGAGCCTTATGTGAGATGCGCGGAGTGTTCGGACGTAGAAATATGTCCAAATTGTTTTTCCAACGGCGCTGAAATTGGAGAACACAAGAACAACCACAACTATATAATAATAAAGAACGAGTTCCCCGTCGTCTACGGGTCCGACTGGTCCGCCAGACAGGAACTGGAACTCATGGACGCCCTGATAGAATGTGGATTCGGTAACTGGGTCGACATATCTCGGAGACTGCAGAACAAGTCGCCCGAAGAATGCAAGAAGCACTACCTCCAAAATTACATCGACAATCAGAGCCTGCCTGGTCTGCCCAAGATCGAGGAAACCGAGGCGAGTTTATTCGGCTCCGAAGTCGTTCCGTACCTCTACAAGCTACAGGAGATCGAAGACCCCCCGAGATTCGCCAACAACACGATAAACTACAAGTTATTGGCTGGCTACAACGCAGCCCGGTCTGATTTCGAGGTCAATTTCGACAATCACGCCGAGCTCCTTGTCTCGGATTTGAAATTCGATGAGTTTTCGCCCGGCGACGATCACTACGAGCTCGGAAGAGACCTCCAGGCGGCTGTAGTCAACGCTTATAACCACAGACTCAAAGAGAGGCAGAGGCGAAGGAGGATTATCAGGAATCATGGGCTCATTTCGTTCAGGAGAACCACGTCCTGGCTTCAGAGATACGAGTCGACGTTGACCAGACCTTTGATAGAGAGGTTGTTGAGCTTCATGCAGCTGGTGGACGGCATGGAGTTCGACTACATCGTCGAGGGACTCCATCATGCAGGCGAACTGCGGAATTACATGCACAGACTGTTTCAGTTCAGGCAGAACGGTCTAAGAAAATTTCACTCGGTGCCTATGTTCAAGACGCTGGCTAAACTCAGGATTGAGAATGACAAAGAAAGGAAGCAGTATATGAGCAACACAGAGTACTGCTGGCAGAGTGTATTGCCTGGATGTATCTTGAAGTCTACGCCGCACGTCACTGCCAATGTACCTCAGAGAAAGCCGCCTCCGCCTCTCATCATCAAGGGACTGCCTGGGTACGACAAACTGACTGCGGCGGAGAGAGAACTTTGCGCAAACGCCAGAGTGATACCGGAGAGTTATTTTGACTTTAAGAACCTGTTGGTAACGGAGAATAAAAAATGTGGGAGTTTGCGGCTCGCTCAAGCCAGGGTTCTCCTCAAGATCGACGTCAACAAGACTAGAAAAATATACGACTTTTTGGCCGAGGAGGGATATGTCAACAAACCAGCTCAA
This sequence comes from Euura saliciscinereae, assembly GCA_018420115.1. Classification (NCBI taxonomy): domain Eukaryota; kingdom Metazoa; phylum Arthropoda; class Insecta; order Hymenoptera; family Tenthredinidae; genus Euura; species Euura saliciscinereae. The sequence continues at coordinate 91,660 of JAFFZH010014697.1, forward strand.
TGATTATTCCATCCAAATATGTAAATAATGCAATCAGACACTTCGTGAATGTGATACTAGAAAACGCGATAAAAGATTCGATTATTTAGCTAGTCTTTATAATTAATATTATCGCTGGCTAAATTATGACAACGTTTTTATTTATTATGTATATTATAAGTTCTTGTAAGGATACATTTTTGCTATTATATATTTGTACAAAAATTTCTTAGTTTCGAATTATTCCCGGTTCCCTTCGCGAATGTGTTCACGTTCAGAAGGATATCACAAAAAAAGCGTCGTCTGTGACATTACGATAATCAATGTTATTGAAAACTGAAAAAAAATTGGACGTCATTGCATCTCCTTCAATTCTGAAGTTATGTTCCACCTGTTTTCTACGACGCATGAAAGATGGTACCTTTTAGGGGTGAAAGACTCCAGGGGGTCTTTGGACATGGTGGCGACAGGGCGGGAAAACCTGGAAAACCTGGAATAGTCAGGGAATTCCGATAGTCGGGAAAAGTCAGGCAAAAGTCAGGGAATTCCACTGAGCCACAGGGAATTTTTTTTCATGTCACCATTTTTGTGATTACTACATTCAGTCAGGCCTTTTAATTATTTGAATCTCGCTTGTGAAGACAATAATTTCTTATCTGCCTCCGTTTTACCTAAGATTGACTTTAATTTTATGATTCCCCTCGAACAATTATAATAATTTGCTTGTGAAAATCATCTGGATTCGCTGAGAAAGAGTAGGAAAAAATAGATTTTCGGGCGGGAAAAGTCAGGGAAAAGTCAGGGAATTTAATTCCACCTAAATTGTCGCCACCATGTTGGAGAGCGAATCTCTTCAATAACCGTAACTCGAGATAAAAATCTATTTTCACAAGCTCAACCAACAAAGGGGAGAAAGTTCATGTTCGTGTATCAATAATTAGAAGATCGTTACGCTTTTCTTATTTCGCTGCACTTTGCAGTTTGCTATTAAACCTATGAGCATGTACAATGTTGTCGTGTTGTTTGACAGAATTCGAAAACGCCGAAACGTTGCTGATATCCGAGGTTTACATGCTGCTGGAACACAGAAAAGCACAGAACGAATCTGCCGAAGAAGAGCAGGAATTCTCTGAAGTTTTCATGAAGAGTTTAACGTACACCAATAGATTCCGAAAGTTTAGAAACAAAGAGACTATCGCTGCTGTTCGAAAGTACGTAAAGAATTATTAGAATTATTTTCTCGACGGTCTAATTGTTACTATTTCATGTTGTTCGAATTTCTTCGACTCTCATAAAAGAATTCTGTGTTCGAAGCTTGCTGATGCAGAAGAAGCTCCACAAATTCGAGCTGGCATCGCTAGCGAACCTCTGCCCAGAAACACCAGAAGAGGCCAAGGCGTTGATCCCAAGTCTCGAAGGACGTTTGGAAGATGAGGAAATGAGGACGATTCTCGAAGACATTCAGACAAAAAGATCGCTGCAGTACTAACTACTGAAAATATCATTATCGATTTATTTTCCAATCAATAAACTAATCCCTAAAATTGACGCACTTTTGTGTCTTCCTTTACCAAGCCCGTGAAACTCACGCTGTGTGAATGATCGGAGGCCTCTCGTGACCTCTTTGGTGAAGAATAAAAAAATCTGAATATGAAATCGAGGTAAGGTAAGTGGCATCTCGACAACCCGACATTAAGGCACCGGTTAATAATTACTCCGAGTGGCCTGCACCGAGGTACTTCACCTCCGGCCTGATTACCTACCGGCCGGGGCCTGACACCGGTTTTCATCGAGCAGCCGGCAAGGCAGTCCGCATTCCGCGCGTGGTTTTGCAGAATAAGTCGCGATTAAGATCAATGACAAGAGGATAGCCGGAGCCGTTGGCTGGAACGCGACGAAGATGTTCGACCACGTGCGCGTCACACCTACGGCTCTGCGTACCTGTGCCTCCACATCCCACGTTCGCAGAGGCTGTTTACGCCTCAGCGTGCAATTTTTCTTCATCGCTCGATGCAATTCTTCTCCGATCTTACGAATTACGGATCAATGTCCTCCAGACGCCGTGCTATGAGTTTCTGTCTAGACAAAGAAGATTCCGTTCTGACCGATTGAGTCAGAATTGTTCCACGTTCGGTCGGACAGAATTCTGCTGATATCTTCCGCTTGGTCAGACTTTGCGGTTCCGTTTTCGTTATCGTATCCTCCGGGTCTGGACCAGATCTCCCGGACCTATCTCGGCGTGAATGAAATCACCGTGTCGGAGCTGAATCTCTATGAAAGTATGTCGTGTGTCATGATTATCCACTTATCGATGGAGTCCTTGACTGCATTATCATTTTATCATTTTATTGGGCTGTAAAACGACGTGATTTACGACTCGCATCACAGGGAGTTTAGCTATATTAGACATTCGACCGACGTTATTTGACCGTGCGGTGGACATTAGCCGCAACCCGAATGATCGATCCTTATCGTTCGCAGGGTCATCCCCGGAAATATCGGTTGTGATTCTCGAGAACGAAGATATTGATTTCCAATCCCTGACGGTATCGAAGAAGGTCAAAGCTCGAACCCCGTGAGGGTAATTTAACGCAATTGAGATAAAGGCGGGTGTAGACAAAAAAAAAACGGTCAACAAGTCTTCCCGGCTCTAGTCGCTCCAAGCTCCAATCGATAACCTCAATTTGCATAATATAATGCGCATCAAGCGCCACACAGCCCGTTATCAGGTTTAAGCTGTTGTGGCTGGACGAAATCCCCGTCACGCTGCACCTGTGACTTGATTGTTTTCCGCCGCGTACCAACGGAGAATCGGATGCGATGCGAGGAATGTGACGGAGGCGCATCATGCCGGCGAGGGACCATTCACTTGGAAAGTCCTAAACAGTACACTCGTTTCGGAAGTATATGGAAGTCTTTGGTATTCTTCGGTTAGAATTGGAAGAATTCCTCATAATACCGAAATGGGAGTCTCTGGAAGTCTTTGGACACCGGAAGTCACCTGTACACCAAAAATCATAGTGGATGGCCCCTCGCTTTCGGGAGTGCTTTGTCGGATGTTTTCCGAACGGACGGTAGACGGGATGTTCTCTCGGAAAGGAGCCGTCAGGCTCGCGGTCCATTTGACAGAAGTCCGTGGCACACGTGTGTCCATGTAGCATGCAGCGGAGAGAGACCGCGACCGCGACCGCGAGGGTCGAACACTTTCGGTGCGGATCGGGGCCGGTCAACCCGGCGCAGTCTGCACTCGGTGAGCCAAGTGTCCAGCAGTACTGGCCGGTGCCCGGTGCACCGTCTAATCTCCGACTCCCGATATCGCGATGCCGGGCCTCCCGAAAGTATCGTAGTCGTCCGGTGGGTTTTCACCCGTCACCGGCGTCAAAGTTCCTCATGTTTTTATGGAAAGAGACTCTCAGTTTTTCGCTGTTTGTTTCTGGCGTGGATTGAGGAAAGAATAATTTGAGTTTTGGCAGCAGAGTCTCCGCTCGGAAGCGGTCGAATCGTATCTCGTCTTCGTCCTCCCCTCGGTCCCCTCTAGTCGAACGCGTCGCGCCGACCCTGGGACAGATCCCGAGGGTGCCCGAGTGTGGCCGAGGCGAAGCACCGGCGCCGCTTCGGGTCAAAATATATTCAGTATATTCTAAACAAGCATGCGGCGTGCTATCACGTTTGTGTTTGCTCGAATGCCTCTGAATATTATTATTTGATAGGCCGCGACTGCTTCGGCTACTTCGTCTGCTCCCTCGTCGAGTCAGTGGATATAAAAACTCGACGAAACTACCGCGAGGGCTGAATATAATAAATAAATAAATAAATAAACAAATAAATAAACAGATTTAAAGAAGAAACTGAGAAATGCTTGCATCCACCTAACGAAATAGAATCGAATGTCGATGCACTCGTCGATCTGTCATACAGAAAAAAAAACATGTGATTGACCACCGCAGACGAGACGGTTGGTCCTAAATTTCAATAACTTGGGGAATTTTGATTGACATTCGTCGATACGGAAGGATCTTCTGAACTCGTGTTTCGTGTGCGGTGACATCTGCTATCCTCAATTTTGAATTTTGATTTTCTCTGAAAACCGCGAAGACAAGGAGTAATCATTCGACCTGGAGGAAAGGAAGATTGATAAGAATAAGAATACTGAATAAGATTGAGAAATGAGTTAGTGGTGGTGGACCAAGTGTATACCATAACATATACCGTCGACTCTTCGATATCTGCTGGTGCAGCCTCTCTTCCACTCTTTGTTCTGCGCTTCAACTTCGATCGGTGAGTATTTCTTTTTTTCTTCATCCTCCGCAGATCGAGATACACGTAATTGCGTTACGATTGTTCGCGAAATTTTATTCCTCTTTTCATCGCATCATTGTTATCATCGACGTTTTTCGCATCTCTTATTTCCTCTCACAACCGCGAAACCATGTGGGATACATACATGGAATATTTAAACTGTCGCGTGAAACGCGCGAAGGTCGCGCGCGTCTCGTTCTTCATCTGTATCATTTCGATCTTTACGATCCTAGCAGAGATTTTAATCCCCCCCGTGTACGGCTTGAACCGTCTGTACATAATATAATACTCCCCTTAATAAGGTATCAGAGTTATTTGATCGTGTGAGTTACGCTCCACTCGAGACACGTTTGAACCTTCATTTACCTTCATTTAGAGGTGGGCTAGGTGCTCTACTATAGGGTCTGTAGCAGACGGCGCGTGCGCGCTCCTCGAAACTCGGAACGATTTTTAAAAGTCATTCAATATACGCTAAACAGTCGTAATCATGAAATCAAATAGAGACTGTTTGTTCTCGTGATCATGTCACCGTACGCGTAACGATTCTACCTCCGACGCACGTGCTTCGAGAACGTCGATTTTTCTTCGCCTTAATGCGGGAGAGTGTTATAAGGGGATGTAGTTGGGGTTGAGAAATATTTTCTATAATTGATATTGTACTGAAGCCAACGTTTCGTCACAAGTTTTGACATTCAAAACTATGAAAAGAACCACAATATACATATAATCCATAATAAGCTGAAAATTCAATGCGATGCATGTCATGCAATCTCCACTTTTTCTCGATATCAGAATGAAAAGAAGAGTAGATTCACGTGACGAGTTTGTTGGACGGTGAAAAAGTTCTCAGAATTGAAGTTTGAAACAATCATTTCCCCCAAAAAAGGCACTTTTTTTTATAAATATGAAAGTAATTTACCTGGATTCAGTGACCAGACCCAGAGAAGCTCACGTCGAATTGTTCATAATACATCGAAGAAGATATCTGTGAAACTAGAAGTTGATTCGATGAATATTGCATCGCCAGTTACATTTTGAAATCTGAGAAGTAGGTGAAAATTAGTTTGTGAGATGCGTATCAATTGAGAACGCTTCAGAAAAAGAGTAGTCCAAGTAAACTCGTTTTGTTTTATATTGGGTGTTGGTTTGGTCCGATGACAAGTTCCAAGTTTCTCATCACTCTTTTGACCTTTTATCGATCTCATTCTGAGCTGTGCAATTGGATAATTTTTACAGATTATCACCGTTGGACCCGGATTAGAACACCTTCGAATCAGATTCGGATTGGAGCTCTGCAGACATTGATAGGCGAATGTATTCAGTAAAGAAACCCGCAATAAAAAGTTTTCGACAATCGCATATCTCGGGCCTTTTTCACCAAATGTTGTACCATAAACCCCACCGGACTCTAGATCAGCGTTCGATTGATTGTGGGTGACTGATAGAGTGGTTTCCTATTTACTAAATGACAATGCTCCAAAGGTACAGATAAAGTGACCTTATGGATTTACGCAGAACGCGAGTCGTTACTTAACCAGCGCCGTGTACCCGTCGAACGAGATCGTAAAACCGAACGTTGTTGCTAATAAACTTCTTCCAACACACGTTACACGTGTTACAATTTCTTCAATTTGACATTGAATCATGTCATATATACCGTACGTGCAGTTGTGTTGTGTTGTGTGTATTCATATATGTATGATACACACATCGAGCAGAACTCGTATGAGAGATACTATGCAGAATCTAGTTACACCCCGCGATCTCAATGCAGTTGCGAAACTGAGGCATAAATCCACGTCAAGTTTTCCACACTATCAATGCACTCGTGTATTATCTCTTCTGCATGTTGCGTGTGCGGCTCGGTCAGTGTGTCTGCTTCAAAGATAAGTTCAACACGTTGGCCACTGCTCACGGAAAACTGGAAAGTCATGGAAAAGTCAAGAAATTTTGTAGCTTCATTCCTCATCATGAAACCGGAATAATTCCTGATCTTAATTGTTCGATGATGAGTTCGATTCACCAATGTACAATTATAATGGCAGTTTGACGTTGGAAGACGATAACAAAATCCCCGCGCGATCCGTCTTTGCATTGCCGGCACCACGACTATGTATTGAGGCAAATCTTTTGATTGGCGGTCGTTCAAATTGATTCTACTTATCGAAGAACCACTTTCGACTGGTTCGACCTTATTGCTGACGAGCTATAGCTAACCATCTGGCCTATGGCCGCGACCCTCTGAATGCTTTAAATGAAAAGTAACACCGATATTCATTCATTCGTTCAACGATCAACGGATAAACTTATCTCCAATTGGGAAGAGCTGGATGCTTTTCGAAAGATTGTGACTATTGAATCATTTAATACGTGTTCGATGTACGGTAATCGACATAATCAACCCGATAAGCCTGACACGAGAGCTGATAAGCGTTCGAGATCAGTCGGAGCTGAAAGCTTACGTTAGGGTAATACGTACAGCGTGTACGAAACTAGAGATTTCCGAGAGTAATTTCACACCCTTGAATTATAGAGTCGGGATCGATGAGGGCAAACAGAATTAATAAAGCAGTGATAATCCCGTGCATAAATATCAACTCTTTGGCGTTAATTTGGAGATTATGATGCACTTTGTGTCGCCATATCGGCGAACGCAAAATGCGGTTTATGGGCTTATGAATATTCCGCTAATGTCGGAATCCTGTTTATTATAAATAGCGAACGATAATCCCTCGACGCGGTTCAAAAACGTTTGTCAATCCGTCTCGTGATATTTCACAATGAGCCTGCAGCCTTTGAACTTCCCGCTATTTATTTTCTTTTCAGTTATTTTGAATTTTGTGAATCTTACCTCAGATTGTTGATCAACGGTTCGAAAAACTTTCGAGTAACAATTTTCATGAGATTTCGAATGATTTTAGTGTTTTTGAAGCGTACCTTATGCGCAAAATTAGAATTTTGCAAAATTGACTTCAGATTTGTGAACAGCGATACAAAAAACCATGTAGTACCAAATTTCATACAAATACGTTGATCCGTTCTCGAGATATCGTCATTTTTATTGGATTTTTAGGAATTTTGTTATTCAAATAGTTCGAAAAGTTCTGAACCGATCAAAGCCAAAATCTAATCGGTTCTAAGTTGAGAAAAGACGCGTCGATTGAGCCCAATTTGATCAAAATCCGCGTCCTCGTTCTCGAGATGTCGTGAAGATCCATTAGAAACTCAACTGTTCATTTTTAAAACAGAGAAAGGGGACGTTAAAAAGAATTTATCCCTCCTGGAACTCGAAATATTGTGTTTGATGAACATCTTCCGATGTGATTCTGACGTGGAAACCGGCGTGACGTCACTTCCGGAACCTGGCGTCTGCATCGTCCGGCGAACAAACGCAGTTGCATTCATAGAAATGCAGATTTCCCGGCGACCTTAAGGTCGTCGTCGATAAACTAATTTGAATCCACTATTGGCGCGCATTCCTACGACAACTACGTCATGGTGAATTCCCGGCGGGCTGTATATCTTCCATGTTTGGTCATAAGATCGTGGGCATCAGCATCCAGTCAACGAGTGCGCCAATACCGCCATTCGGACCATTTTTACACGCGACTAATTACCTCCTGTCTCGTCAGTTCGATCTCACAAGCAAAAAAAAAAAGAGAAGAAAAACTCTCCTCGCGATAGCTTGTCCATCAATGAAGTCATACGCTCACATTTGCGGAGTCGAACGAGCCTAAAGATGGAGAATAAAGTCGCAGAATCCACGCGAGACCTCGAAGGGCTGAAACTGAAAGACTGACAGACGGCTGTTGGATGTTCGAGGGAATCGAAAAAGCGGAAGAAACGGAATGAAAGTTGGGTGAACAATGCGTCAGCGAACAACACGTTTTAACACGAACTAGTCATGTCGAGAACACCGGCTAATCGGTCTAATCTCGGTCATAAAACATTCGACACGAGTAGCGCGCAGGTGTGTTTCGCGAAGATACGCGTCGCCCGCTTTTCGCCGCTTTTCTTATCTCCCTAATTCGAATAATTTCGCATATAGGTCGCGTCGGGGTGTCCCACATACGAGCCAGTCGTGCGGCTGTATTCTTATCCTCGTCATGTGCGCGGTTAACAGTCGTGAAAAGTTTAATCGTCGCGTTACGCGAGAAAGATTTTCGCCGGGCCACTGCATGCTGCTCTTTTTCCCGTTCGCCGAAACGAGGGACACCGGGTACAGGTTTTTTTTTATTCTCGCTCCGCGGGGGGCGCCCGCCCTCGAATCCTCGCGTTTCTTTGTCGAACGATACCGACCTGAATTACGACCACCGTTCGAGCTCGTCACGGCTCGCGACGCTGATAAAGGGATACGAGATTGTCAGGGCCACGTCTTCGCCTCGCCTCGCCTCGCGGTCTTGCGACGAGCTCCACGAGTCGCGGGAGAACGCGGACGATTGTTTCCCCCTCGCGGTCTCCCTTCCCTTCATGTTTTTACACACTGTATCTATGCACGTACACTGATAAAAATATCTTGAAATTTCTTCTACGAACAGGAATGAAATTTACAAATCCTGGTGTTTGAAACGAAATTGATATAAAAATCAATATTGATATGGTTCTATGAAATTTGTGAAACTGTTTTGGAGATCCGAAACATACTACGATTCTTTTTTACTTTTCAGTGACGATGGTGTTTCGGTCAAATATCAATAGTCCATCCGATTAGAAGCTTGAAATTTTCATATTTTGGTTCCTTCTGCAATACTTTATGATCCGATTCGGCAATTATTGTGGCAGTGGAAACCAATTTTTGAATGAAATTATCATGAATTTTCATATCATATGAGTATTCAGCCGAATTTTCAAAACATTCCGTATATAAAATTTAGTATAATCTTGGCTATGAAATTTCCGAATGATTTTGAATTTTCAAAACCGTTGCATAAATATTGGATAATATTGAAAAAGTTGAATTTTAAGATAAAATATGTACATGTTAATTGCTTTACATACAATTTTATGACACTTGATACAGAAATTTCTAACAGTGTACACTTTCCAGTTCCAAATTCTGCCCCTTCTCTTGGATGTATTGCTTTGAGAGGACGCGTAGAAAATAAATCGAGTTCGCGGAGTTATTTTAATTTAAATTGTACCCTTTCCATGGTTTTCAAGTAATCGATACACCCGGGCGTGCCTCGTGTTCGTAGATAAGTACTTTTATTCTTTTTTTTAATGCCAGCTGGAAAGTTGAAGAGGGTCGACGCAGTGATTCCGGGTCAATCGGCTTCTGCCAACGCCGCGTAATTCCTTGAGGACTCTGCTCTCGCTCTGTCCCCGAGAAATATACTCGAATCACACCAAAGTCAGTCAAGTTTATCCCTCAATGAATCCACTAATCAGACATTCTGTCATCGAGGTCGACTCCGATTTCGTTGATTTTCGTATTTCGTATCATGTACTGGAGAGGAAGTAAATTGGAGGTTTAACAGTCTCATTTCGACGTCTAATTTCTTCGTCAAGACGATGTTCCAACTGCACCATGGAGAGTACATTAAAATTTGCTTTAAAACTATAGTTATGAACTTCCTTTGAACTTATTGTTATTCATTTTGTTTCAGGCTATTTTGAATTTTGCAAATCAGACCTCAGATTCTTGATCAGCAGTACGAAAAACCTTCGAGTACAAGTTTGCAATTTTGTTTATACACTGTGAAGACAATTTGCACAAATGATCAAATCATCGTTTTACATTCGCATAAATTTATGAATCCGAAAGTCACAATTGATCGTTGCGCTTGTCGTCCGTAAAACGTCGACCTCAACTAAATTTACGGTTCGCATTTACTGCCTGCCGGTTTGCGTGATAATTAAAACGTGGTTCGGTTCGGTTCGGTTCCGCGAGTTAGTTGACCGCGAAGTGAGCTTTGCCATAATGGAAAACGAGCAAAAATCGATGAACAATACCGCGTTACAAATTTGCGCGAATCAGCGAGTCGTTTTGAAATCGGAAAAGCGTAATTAACCAAAAATTGGGCTCCGGACGTTACTGCAGCTATTACGAAAGTTAACGTTTATCGACGAACCCTCGGCCTCCATTCCATTGATAGCAAACACCAAATCCGACCACTGGAAATAATCAGTCCGGACAACAAATTTACAATAAATCCAAAACTTTTGAAATTTTCGTGTAAAATTGGGGCGGGTATGAAAACAAACTGTTAAATTAAATTCTCCAACCTTTTTCGAATGTTCAACGGAACATTGTAAAAATTACAAATAATGAAATTTCGCTATATTTTCGCCAAGAAAATTGCAAAAGTTTTTCAAATTCGAAGTAGTGTCAAAGGCAGAATTTTACATCACTTATCAAATTAGCAACTAATTTAACATTTTTTTTAATCAACAATCAACGTTTTGTGTTCGTAGTAAAATACCAAGAAAAATTTGAGTTCTGCAAACTTTACAGATTCATCGGAATGACACCCGAACACTTGCATAAATTCACACATTTTTGCGTTGACCGGAACATATTTCGTTAATATGTTCACAAAACCTTAATTGTTAATAAAAAGAAAAATTTCGTACCCTTTGATTGATTGCAAAGACAATGCAGAATTTGCAGAGCTGTTGTAATTTTCTTGGCGAGGAAATATATCGCGAAATTCAATTGTGATAATCTTCCGTAATTCGAAAATGGTTGCAAAATTGTGTAGTTTGTTTTCATAGCCACCCTAATTATACACAAAAATTTCCAAATTTCTGGATTTATTGTCAATTTTTCAATGATTTATGTCTCGAATGACTGGTTTACTATTGAATATTGACCGTTCATGCCGAACCGGAGATAAATTTCGTAATCTCTATCTCCCCTCGGATCTCAGATTAGGATTCTCGTTATCCCGCTTTGAGAGCGGTATCATTAACATGAGTACGAAGTGGAAAAAAATGAAATGTCGTCGATACCAATACATCCGCTCGTGTTCTCGGAAATTTTATTCATCGAAGGATCTTAGGCCAACGACGTGTCGGCAGATGACGAGGGAAGGTAGGATTTTTCGTTTAAAAGTTTTTCCAGCCTCGGCTTTGGGGAAAAAGAGGAAAACTTTTCCGTCAAATAAAGTGACTGTGATTATAGGAAGAAGAAGATTCGCATTAAACTGACAGAAGAACGACTCGTCTTTCTTTTTTCTTATCTTTTTGGTTCTCTCATTTCTTGCTTCGGGGAATTCGAATTTCATTTTCTTCGAGTTTTCATTGGATTTACCAATTTCCGTTACTTCCTTCGTATTCAATCCCAGTCTTTAATATTGGAAAAGGATAAACAAATATCGTAAAAATTGTACGGAAAAACGGTACGAATGATACTCGCACGCAACTCCGCGGTATTATATTATCTGAAAGTTTGCCCAGAGGCAGCGTGGTTCGATACGGCCGAATAAACACACCGACGCGACGATCTTTGATTTTTACAGAACGCATCGATAAGAGAAATTTTCCAAGATATCAGCAACCGCGCGTTTATCTTATATGAGGCAACCTCAACGTCGTCTAGCCTTTCATTTTTTGAATCCACACCCGGCTTCTGGTATCGTCGCGTTATTCAAGGTTTCCGCCACTATAAGGCGCCTGCCCAACGTCACGCGGATGATTATTTATACATAAACGGATCATCGCAACGATGCGAATAAAAAGGAAATACGACCAAAATTGACAAGACTCGCGGATTTGCCAGGAGAAAAGAACAAATATTTCATCTTCACACGTTTTAAACCTATCAGAACCTCGAGATATTGAAAAAGTTGAAACTGCTAAAATTTATTTTTTATACTCTTCACAAACTTCACTTTTAGCAAAACTCTCAGAAAAACTTTTAATTCTCTGACTGTGATTTCAGTCTTTCTGGTCTCAAACTATTCAACAAAGTAACATTTTTGAGCCGATCTGTGAAATTGTACCGGATATTCATCACTTTTTCAATTAAAATTGAGTTTTTTTTTTGTAAACTCTAGTGAAAATATTTTCTCGGTTCACTTTTGCAAAGCCTCTTTACCGAACAGTTTGATTGTGAGACAGGGAAATTTAAAATCACATTTTATTTTTAATTTATCCACTATCCGCAAAATACAAAAATTGTTCCTTAAATAATGTTAGAACCATTCGAAAGTCTGAAAAAATGACTCCAAATTATTTTTGAAGATGTAATTACCGAGAAATAACTGAAAAAATGATTCAAATAATGAAAAAAAATATTATTAGGAATAAATAAATGAATTTGAAATGAAAAAAAAGGTTGAAATAAATGAAGCGATGTGAAATGAAATATATAAATTGAAATAAATGAAATAATTTGAATTATTTCACTGAAAAGAATAATAATTCAGTCGAATCCTGAGTTATTTACCCTCTCGATAAGAACTAGGAGCGGGTTTCCACAGACGACGCTAGATGGCGGGGCTGCTGTACCGAACAGTGACGTCATATCGCGGCGCGAAAAGGAGACCGTTTCGATGGTCATCGAACTTTGAACATGAAGTGTATTGATTTTCAATACTTGTTCATTAGCCGTTTGTAACGTTCATTAGTGTTTGCAACTTTTCACATTCGCCTTTCGCGACCTACTCCGCCGAGGCCCTCTTCGATCGATCATATCTCGGTGGCAATAATTAATCACCGATGTACAACCTGGCTCCCTACTTTCCTGGCAATTTCTCTATATTATAACTTTGCCGAAACTCTGAAACCTCCGGAGTTTCTAATCTCGCGTGTATTCCTGTCCAATTTCTAAATTAATAATCAATGGAAACCCTGATATTATATCATACGATAATAATTGACGATAATCTAATTGTTTTTGCTCCCAGTTGGGAGATCAAAGTCAATATCCTCTTCGAACACATGGGCTCGACAACTCGGATATTTAACGACACTGTAAACTCGAACTCGGCCTCAAATATGTGGCTTTTATGGACAGACCGCACAAAAGCGAACCGATATAACGGTTCATCGATCGATTACACCTCCTTCAAAGGACTCTGAGCACCCGCCCGTGCCGGGATCCAACAGTTTGTTAATTACGTCATTAAAGTTACAGAGTCGTTCGAATTGTTTTCAACACATTCGCCAGCAGAATTTTGCAATTCTGACAAGCATTGATCGGAATATCGGCTTATTTCGAAATTCAGGAGGCGGTCGGGTGTCCTCTGCAGGTACAGAGTGCGGGTCAAACAGGGGAAGACAGAGACCCTATCAGGCACTCATTTAAAAGTCAAATTAAAACCGGCAATCACCATGAATTTATCAGGGTTCATTTCTTCTTTACGTCTTTTGATTTATCGCTTTTAATTATTTTTTCTTCTTTTAATTGTATATCCACGTCATCTTTTGATATGTAATAGGTAAAACAGAAAAAGATGAAAGGAAGAAAAAAAGTCAATTAAAATATCTCTTTTACCATGGATAAGAAATTATTTACTAGATGTAAAGATACAGCACGTATATATACCTCAGTTGAGAGTATTTAAAGATTTCTTTACATAAGTCGAGCAATTAATTATCACCCTTATTCTAATTTATTTCATACATAAAAGGATTCAGGGGCAAAAGAAAATTCTCTCGTCTCGAGAAGCTGTTAAAATATTTCTTCTTTTTTTGTTTTCTTTCTTTCTTCGTTTATTGCTCGGATTTTACCGTCTCGAAGAATTATTATAGGCTTTGGATTTTTCAATTGAGAACGTTATTCATTATCAAAGGATTTTAACTCAATTTTCAAGTCCCAGCCCACGGTCACAGGGAATTCTCGATCGATTAATACCAAAAATTAAGAAACGTAGTGAACTCAAATTCATAACAACTTTCATTTTGGATCAGAAGGATTGAGAAATTTTGGAAAATGTCATCATGTTTCGTATTTTGACCAAAAATGAACCGAAGATGTTATCATAGCTGTTTCACACGGCAATTATTGAGACAGACCATCATTTATTAACACACCTCTTTCAATCTCTCGAGCTTTTTTAGAAACTTGTTTTTCAAGAGCTTCTATCTCAGCAAAGAATAGAGATTCCCCAGCTTTTAAAAAGCGAAGGTGAACATTCATTCTTTCACTTCACAGCGGAAACACAATCCCGAAGTTCCATCAATGTGTCCATGCAGATTTTATTTGCGTTTGAAAATCATCCTTTTCTAAGGGGCCATTGCAAAAAATGTTCGATCAAGAAGAAAATTTCAAACCCCGAAGATGTGCAGATAAGCTTTTTCACCTGATCCCAGTAATTTCAGTCTGAAAACGACAGTTGCTGGCTACCTCTGCCATTTTTTGTGTCACAAAGATGCGCTGATAGGTTACAAGTCGGGTGTCCATGATAATAATCATTAATCACTGATAATTCTGAAACAGAGATAATGTACTTTGCGCGAGTCTCTTGATTACGGAAAAGGACTGTTCAAGTAATACTGGCGTTTTTTTTTTCTTGGGATTACCCAGTATTTTGAATATCTAATTATTAGATTTCTCGTCTACAAAAAGCCCAACAATAGTAAACCTAATCGTGGATCGAGGAAGATTATGACAAATGGCGATCGGCAATTCTACCGGGTAATGGGAAAATCCCTAAACTCACCGTCAATCAGGAATTACCAGCGACACGCGACACGTGGATTTGCGGTATTGGGTTTATTCAATCCAAAAGTGAGTAATCGGATCCGATGAATATTCTTTCCTCATGAAGTTGTTTCTCCTTTCTCAATTTTTATCGATTATCCTCCGCTCGGGCCGGAGCCCCCTTTCCGAATTGTTTTTGAGACACACGAACCCCGAGGATTCTTCGAGAATTGAGTTTCCGGATGAGTTTTACCACGACCACGTATACAAGATATTGAAAGTGAAGTTTTCACCCAAGCGGGTACCTCTTAGGGTAAGGTTGCTATCGATGGACCCCCTAAGCAAAGTTGGTCATAAAAATTGGATTCTGAGTCGAAAATACAAAACCACTGGTGGATGTTTTCTTCGAAACCTATTCTACAGAGCAGTCACGAGTGAGCAAGGTTATTGTTAATTTCTGATTATTCATCACCGATTTTCCGTGTTTTGAATTTGGTCCAGTCATGGCAACCCTGCTCCATGAATGGACCACCCCATCTCCTTCGATGGACCAAAAAAAGAATGAACATAAAACAATACAATGACCTAATGACCTAATACATTGGTGTAAGTGATAAATTGATGACGTATGAATAGATTTTTGAGATTTCAAACAAATTGTGGGTCAACCACGATAGATGCTCTCAACAGTGTCTTACAAACTGAAAAAAGTAATACCTTCCATACTGGTCCATTCGTAGCGTTGTTGCCCGGACCATCCATGGAAATTCGTATCGCAACACATAACCTATCCTACTATCACAGGATGGAAAGATACCAGAAAAAGTATCGGTATCATTTTGAAGAGCGAAGTATAAGCTTCAAAACCATCCAACACGATTTAGGAAAAATCACCGATACAAGGGTTCAAACACGTTTGCAAAATTAGGAAAAATAAGATCAGAAAGGGCAAATTCCTACCTCGCTCAATTTCAGCACACCTATGGCAACCATGTGACTGTTTTTAACATGGCCACTCTTTGGCCACTAGTAGACTTGATTCGCACTGATAGCAACGCCAAGCACTAACACATACCTGAGATATACCACTGGTCCATCGAAGGCAACGGTCTATCGATAGCAACCTAACCCTAATGGTAATTCGCAAAAAAAAACTCACGACGTTGGGCTTTCCCAACTTCCGATTCCCACTAACTTTTTTTCCTTTTCATTACCGCGTCTTTCATTTTCCCCGGCTCCTTTTTTTCTCAGTCCTCTTCGATCGCCTTTTGTCAAGTACTGACTCGGGGATACCGAACAAGATGATGATTTCTCGTTAAGGAGGTAATTACACAGCTGCTTCCATCGGAGGTGAAAAGAAATTGGAGCGTGCATCAAGTCCCAGTGGTTGTAATTTTATATACATGTATATTTTTTATTCATAAAAAATTTACGATCTCTTCACCATTCCGTCGATTCCTCGATACCACGACAGGCGGTGAGCCTCTACCTCCCTATATTTGGCCTGATTCGTCATCTCGAAACACGTACCTTTTGTCCCTGTGCGAAATGACCGCCTCGATCCTCGCGTCCTCATCGGCAAAACTGCTTTTTCACCAATTCTCATAATTAAGGTATCAAAATCGATTCATAAGGGAACGTCCACGTTATGGTAGTCGAGGACGAGCATGACCGGACTGTAAACCTCCGACAATCTCTCGGAGAACGGATGCGGTACACGTGAACAGCCTCCACGAATTCGGATCTCCATTTTCATCATTTCGTCTGAAAAATTCCTGCGATTCGCTCAATTTCGCTATTAGCGAGATGCAATCATATATTCAGCGACTCCACAAGCAACCGAAAATGACAAAAACGAATCGCGTGTCTAATGGCATAAGGTCGTAAGCGCCGATTTTTTTTATTTTTTCCACTCCGGAACCAAAAAGTCATCAAAACACCTGAAACACGAATATAAATTGAAAAAACGAGCGTTTCGAACAATTTGATAAGAAATATTCTCAGTTAAAAGAGGAAAAAGGTCGTAAACGCCAATTTTATTATTTTTTTTTTTTTTTTGTTGGTGGATACGACTTTATGCAATTAATGAAAACCATTTTCTTTTTTGCGACGCTAGGACTGAAAGGTAGTATCTGCTTTTAATTGATCTAGCATTAAATTTCAACGCGTATGAACAAATCTTCCTCTTTTTAGCCTAAATACGATTAAAAAACTATGTATGTCCCTTTGCCGTTACATCAAAAGGCAAAAGGTCGTATAATGGTCCTTTTGTCATTAGACACGTGATATAAATACGGGACTGCGTGACAGTGACGGAACATAACCTTCAACTTCGTGAGTGGAAAAATTGTGCACTGCGCATGCGCGGGTCTAACCTCACAATCGGCTGCTGTCGTCCCGCTAAACCGCCATGCAAAGCCCCACTTTTGAGGCACGTTTTGGAAAGAGGATATTTTCTATTTCGATAGTCGTGAGATGAAGTCAGAGGTGGGAATTTGGTTTGGTGAGGCGCCTAGGTATCTTGAAGTAACAGACGAACCGCGACAAATAGCCTGTGTGCTTTGGAATTTGGGATATTAGAGCGTACCCACTATTCGACTAATCACGAGATATGGCGTCTGCGCAAATAATGGCTCCCTTGGTGCTTACTAAGGTCGACGTACCTGTTCCGAGCTATTTGCCAAACACTCAACTGGCAGTAAAAATGATAAATTTAAGACAAACTTTCGCGCACCACGCGAGCCTCAATTTACGCTTCTAATCTGCCCGATGGAAACACCGAGACATTCTCCTCGTTTTATGATTATCTTAAAAAAGAGAGAAGTCGTGGAATATTTTTACATTTCTTCATTCGCTTTTTTTTTCATTGTTTCTGGAACTTGATGAGTGTCTTGCTGTCACAAAATCGGCGATAAAAATGAACACACAGTACATTTTCTACAGGTTTAAAAAATTCTTACATCACGATTGTCTCTATCTTGGGCAAATAGCATAATTTTATAGAACAATCTTATCTAATCTCAGAGTAGATTGTATCGTTCGATCGATTACTACGCTGCTGCTTATGTGCTATAGTAAATTATTCGAAGCACGTGGTGATAAGCCGGTTCGATCTTTGAAAGAAAAATTCCTTGCTTGTATACGATGTGAGCTTTTTCAGATAAGAATTTTCTATGGATCTCATCTTGAGAGGAAAAAAGAATTTAGATTAAAGAACATACCTGGTGTCGGATTATCGTCAGAGTCATCCAATTTCAACGGGACTTTCCTCCTAGTATAAAAGTAACGTGATAACGGATGACACACGCAACGTATCATTTCTCTTTCGAGTCGCGTGTTATACGGAAATATTCGAGAAATAAATAATTCATAGTATCGCATCAATGATGCCTCCAGAGACACTCAAAATGAATGTAGGAATGAGTATGAATTCACGGGGCCGGGCGGATCCCTTTGAAGACCGACAAATGATCGGATTATCTTAATCGTCAATTTGTAAAAGTCGTTTGATTTAGCCGAAGCTGCTCATCCGCGACTTTTTATGCCAGTTAAAAACGGGTTTATTTGTTAGTTTTTCTTTTCAATCAGGAAAGAGAGATGTAGGTATAACAGAGGTGTTTCAACATTCTGACGAATACTGTTGAAAATAACTTTGATATTCTCAAACTTCAAAGAAATTTCAGAGGAGGAACTATGGAAGACATTTTTATCGTAGGCTCGGATGTATGGAGGTGTGGACGAAGAGTAGGATCGGATTTAAGGGGGCACTCACCTTGAAATATCAGAAAAGTTAAAATTGCCAAAAGTTATTTTTCAGACGCTGGAATGGTTTCACGATTTTGGAACATATCTTCTTTCTGTCAGTAATGCACAAAAGAAAATCTTCCGGTGGACCGATTTCAGTTTTGTAGGTCTCGAACTATTGAGTAAAGAGGCTTTTTCAAAATGAACAGATAAATTTTCGATTCGATCAAAATTGTACGAGATATTAATCGTTTTCTAGAATAAAATAGCGTTTTTCTTTCTGCTTCCATACGTTACTCTTCGTGATAACTCGAGTAAAAATAAGATTATAAAAAAGTTATCTGTTCATTCTGAAAATACATCTTTACTGAACAATTGATTGTGACCAGGAAAACTGAAATTGGTCTACCGGTAGATTAAAAAAAAAATTGTTTCTGAAATCGTGTAAAAACCATTCAAGAGTCTATAAAATAACTTTTGGCAATTTTGCTTTTTTTTTTCAATCTCAAGATTTTTATTCGAAATGAAATCGAATAGTAAAATCTGCGTGGGATAAATTTATGTTAATTAGGGATGAACTGAATCAATCAAATTATATCAGAGTGAATAGAAAGGTTTTTTTCCAAGGATTCAATGTCGATTATTAAACTCCAGCTCCTCTCTCCACCCTTCGTGGTTGTCGACATGCAATTAGTCTGATCAATTTCAGATTCTTGTCAAAGAGTGCTTCCTTCTAATTGTATAAGATACAACGAACGTCTGTATAGTGTCTGGACAATTTAGTCAGCCCTGTTGAATTTATTCATTTATTCTTTTCAATAATAATTGATAAGCCGAACCCCGTACAGATGATAGAAGGCAACAGTCGCAAGATTAAAAAAAATCTATACCCTGGTATCAGATCGCGGATAGCCTAATTTCGTAATGAAATCGCATGTATATTGCAGTGACTGTAATGGGGGTCGAATTCCTTATCTCAATCTCATTGAATCGAATCGAATGTAATTGAATCCCTTTCCACACATTTCGGAGACCACCTCAACGGAAAATTTATCTTGTCAATTTTAGGGAAAATGAGATCCTGTCAGTAATAATTTTTTCGTATTTCTCGTAAAACCCCCAAAAAATCGTAATATAATTACCTACCTACTATCATTGCATACATGCATGATCGAATCTTACCAATTTATTCGTAGGTTAATTATTATAATTAGTTATTTGCATCACAGTTTGAAAATTATTCAGACAAAAAAAAAATTATAATTTGGGCAGAAGAAAAAATTCAGGACGTAGACCTTTTTTAGTGGTCACAATGATCCTGCAGTTAGCGAAAATTCTCTTCATGAAACCCTAAAAAATGCCATTTTAGAGGGAAAAATCATTCCACCCCGGTGGAAAAACCGGGTGTACAGAATCCTGCGATTCTAGTCTGTTATCCGGAAATTAGAAATTACTCGGATAACTCGGTTCGCAGAATGTCACTGTAGTCCAATTATTACAACGGTGGTTCTGCATTCTGGTTTAACTCCCTGTTTCGTACTACATAACAACATGTCATACCTATCACCAGGTAAATGTGCCATAATGATATAACAATTGTCATAAGTCAATGTGTAAATACTGTGCGGGAAATTCTTAGGGGCAATTCAGGGCTGCCCTAATATTCACATGGCCTCAAAGTAGGTCAACCCCAACAAGGCTCTGGTCTGGTTTGCTGAACAGTATTTCCTGATCGAGCCTCATTAATGCCCAAGTAGAATTTCCCGATTAGGCCTGATTGGGCCCCGACTTGGGCCCGATTATTTCTAGGGAAGCCTGATCCAGTCCCTAATTTTTCTTCTGACTCGTTTCAACGCTTCCAGACGTCTCAGATTTAATGAACTATAGCTTACTTGCGTGGGATAAAAATTCCGTCAAGTGAATCGGTGTCACTTATGGTGCCAGAATTGTTTTATTTTTCAGCGTGCACGGGTTCTTTCAGTCCGATGTAAATCGGGGGCTTACAGACTCCCGTCCAATATGCACCACTACTACATAATTCACTCGGTGCATATAGGGGATGCAAATGGTCGTTTCATGGTTCGCGTTTTGTGAGGTTGGTCGGATCAATCCTCGCCCTCTTCGGCGTCCCCGCTATTTTTCCCACCCTTTCACCCCCCTCGGTGACATCTATTGGCTTCCATTCATCACTCTAGTTGGCTTACGTGTCCCCTTTATGCCCGACGAGACTTCACCTCGACGAAAGAGAGTGCGCAAAAACCGTGAATAGTCTCCGCGAACGCAAGACCGCAGTGCGCTAGTGTGATAATGAATCTTCCCCTTTACATGAAAACCGCGATACACTTCGATTCACACTTTCTCTTCCTCCGTTCTTTTTTTGGCTGTTTTTAGAATGCTTTATTTTATTTTTTTCATTCCAAAAGTGGACGTAAAAATGTGAAATGAAACGTTTATTCGCAGTCGATTGTCGTTAGATATGAATCTAGCAATTTTTTGTCTGAATCTATGTTCCCAAATGGTCGGTGATTTAGCCAAACGTTCCATCCAGTACAATAATCATTACTCTTCACGTTTTCATAAACCTGAATCAATCCTTCTTCTTTCCTCCTCATTTTCGCAAAGTGTGAGGAAATCATCGCTCAGAAATGAAGTTCGAATCGTTCTCAAAATTACGCAAATCGCTTTGCCCAATAAACACACAGTGGTGGATGTGTGGTATAATAAACGTATCTCGACACGTTGAGAAAACGTTGGTAATAAACTAGTTACATAGAATCTACGGGAAATACTCGTATATTATACCGTATATTTTCAGGTACGAAGTCCGCCTGTTATACCAATTTTTCGATACGCATTACTTATACGGGAAATATACGTGTATTATACCATCAATTTTTGATCACTGTCCGCGATAATATTTATTCTGTAAAATGTCAGCCAAATGTTGTTTTTAACATAATAATGTATTATTAATAATAAAAAACCGTTATTAATGAAAGACAATTGAAAATTGAAGAATTTAAAAAAAAAAAAAAGAGACTTCATGGGGATTCGATCCGGGAACCTCTCGTGTGTGAAACCAATCTCTTATCCTCGCGCTGCTGTCAGCTCTTACGATGAGTACGAAGTTTGAGGTACATAATATGTGCTGTACTATGGGACTTGTTCAACAGCATTTTGTCATGAAAATGTGGATGTTAGGAAATTTTTGAGAGGTGAAAATTAGGTAGGGCACGCGGACATCGAGACCAAAAATATACCATGGATTACACGTGTAAAAAACACTTTTTATACGGTGGAAAACATGTGGAATATACCAGCACACAGAAGCGTGTTTTCCACCTGTTTTCCACGGGTTTTCCTGGTATACAAGATACGTTGATTGAATGATGTGTGGTCCACGTATAATTTTTCCACGTATGCCGACTTTCCACATTGGACACGTTTAATATACGTATATTCGACGTACCGGTGTTTATTGGGTGAAATTGTTCAAAAGTACCACAAAGTTGTTTAAATTGGCTTGAAACGGTATAAATGATGAAATAAAAAAATATCATATCGCAAGGACTTGTGGCCTGCAAAGTTATTCAAATGAATCAAGTTTAAAAGATCGGGTCTTATAAACGAAGAAATTTCCCGTTGAAGAAGAAAATTATCATAACTTCAACGACTTGCTAAGAAATGAAAGAGTTTCTGCAATATTTTCTCTCCCCTTGTTTCTACTTTTTCCGAGCTTAACAAACCCCCGGCACCTACATACTTTCGCAATGAATCTACCGAGGAGAAAGACTACCGCATTGTAGATCTAGAACTCGTGACGGTGGTTGGTCTCCGGTTCCCCGAGTCCAGGGGTGGGTGAGTCCAGTGACGTCAGACTTGCCTTGCGTGGATGTTGGAACAGAGACCGTGTCATTGTTTTGCGGTATGTAATACAATTTCACACGTGATACCGCACAGCGGAATTTCGCGCCGCCGAGACGAAATGAAAGAAAATTAGCACGATAGAAAAAAGTGCGAATTTCCTAATGAAAATTGACAACCCGCAGCCAGGGAGCGAGGAAAAAGCGACGCTGTTCTTTACGAGCTGTAGACTTTTCGCACCACATCCCCATTCCTGTTCTATTTTCTCTGACAATCAGTTTTTCTCTACTTTCTCGTCCCATTTTCCACGATATTGCTGGTATCCAAGGAATTTCTGCTATGATATCCCGATGGAGTTGTCTGGGCGAAGTCCTCGAAGGAACACTTCCGGGTACGTCATCACACTCTCGAGGGAGTCCTTTCAATTCGATTATTAATTTTCAATTACTGTCAGAGTGGCTTTCATCGACAATATCCAATCTGTGTCAGGTTTATAAGCGGGGGATGAATTAAGACTTGAGAATTAAGAAAACATCATCGTCCCATTTTAATTTCGCAAGTGAAAAACCTTCAGGTTAGTGAACGAAATCTGATCTCTGATCCGATATCAGAGATTCAACGAAACTCGAGATAAACGAATATACATATTTAGATTGCTTATCAGCATATGTTGGACTCGTCATTTTGGATTCTGAAAATATGACCTTTTCGTCGAAACCTGATAATCCGATCTCGACCAATTATATTATTTTCCAAGTAATTAGATTTGATCATTTCGGAGTTTGATATGGAACAAAAAAAAGGATTGATCACGTCATAAATAACCTAAAAATAGTGAAAAGTGGAAAAAAAATTCGAGGTTCCATTTTCGTTGCGGGATCACAATAACTTCTCATTTTCTGTGAAAATAGCGAATAGTTCCGAGGGTGGAAATCAGAGATTTTGTTCATCGCTTCGCGGGCTTTTACTCAAAAGAGTAGAATAGTTTGCGAATTCTGGTCACGTTCTGGTTCCGCTTCTTCGGAACAGCCCTTGATGGGTCTATTCGACGATGCCTATTCATGATCGTCAGACCTCGCGTTCAGTTTTTACTATTTGTATCCAATTGGTAGAGTCTTCATCTCTTCTTCTTCGTCTAGGCATGTAACAATACTACAATCTACGAACGATTAACTCCCGATGAATGGGGATCAATGAAATTCCTTGAACCTCGAGTCTGCCAGTATTGTGTTGCACTGTTACACCGTATCCATACGTCAATTACTCTTTTTCCATCATCCGTGTATGTATTCATACGTCATCATTTGATATAAATCACCGAGTGATTAGATCCCAGAACGGATGACTGTCGCAAAGTCGATTCAATTCGTCGACGACTATCTTACGTCTCGGTTATCAGATGCTGTATACATATCAAGTATTCAATGATATTCGATCTTCTTTCTTACATGAATATAAGAATTTTTTATTTACTTATTTCGTCGATTATGTGGATTAATTTTAGATAGATTTTCTACTATAAGACAACTCAGACTTTAGGGAATTATTAAGATACTGGGAGACTTTGGGAATCGAAGCTGTTTCAATATCCATTCGATTGATATATCAATATGAAACCACAAGAATTACGTTTTGATGTATTACGATCATCATCTTGTCGTTGGACAAAAAGAGAATATAAAAAATGTAATAAATCAATCGATTGATAAAACCTTATCAAATATAAGTGACATTAAATTTTTTTTTCTTGTGCAAAATTCAAGATTGAAATGAAAGAAAATTGTTCCACATAAATTTTTTTTTTGTCAATATCAAGATTTCTCCTTTTTTTCTTCATATTTACGTTAGAGTCTGATTTCGGGGGTATATTGCACACACTCAGCGATTTTTATTGACATTTTCGGTATACTTTATGGCCCACTAGAGAAAAACCCACTCAATTGTTCAACATTGTAAAGAGAATTTTTTTATTTTTATTTTTTTGTATGAAACCACAGATTTCAGAGCTAATGATGCGAAACGGTTTGAAAATTCGGAGAGAAGGGAATAAAATAAGCATTTATGTGTCCCCATTGAAAAATTTATATAAAAATGCGAAGAATTGGTAAATCCGGATATAATTATTTATAAGAGATTAAATTTTCAAGACTGTTATTCCACGTGGCTCTTCACCCTGCGGTTTATCTCATTCTCTTCGTCCACCTGTACATCGACCCTCATAGTTTATACAAAAACATTTTCAATGTTATAATAGCGACCCTACATCAACGAGGATAAATTTTATCCTTGAATAGCCTCGAGAATCTCTCAATTCCCCGGTCCGCAATTATACTCACTTGAGAAAAAACGAACGGTGGAGTAGGATTTATGTCAATAAACTCTACCCCGTCCTTAAGCTCCCAGTTTCATTATTGAAGGTTTGAAAACCTTCTTTACAGAGGGTACGGGGG